>JARYGA010032168.1:0-68598 GCA_030545235.1 Helianthus tuberosus
CATCTTCATGTTAAAGGACTCCACTTCCAACTTGCGGATGGCATCATAACTACTGTATTCACGTTTGATTGGTTCCTTAAAATCATTCCATGGGGTGGCATTAGCAGCCGCCAGCCCCAGCATCGTAACTTGCGCGTTCCACCAAGTTTGCGCAGTGCCTTCGAGAATATCAGTGGCATATTTCACCTTACGAGCCTCAGGTCATTCGCACACTCGAAGACCGATTCGAGTTCCTCGAACTAATGGAGGAGTCCAACAGCTCCTTCAGTGTCGCTGAAAGTAGTAGGACGACAGTCCATAAAGTCTTGTATGTGCATACAGGTGGCTGAGCGTGTTGACTTGTCGTGTGCGTAAGAGTAATCAAAATTAAGCACAAGTGTTGTGTTACGAGAGTAGGATCTAAAGATTCTAGAGTAAGTGGTGATGGCAGGTTACACCTCCTGCCTGGGCAGCTGCGAGTGCTGCAGTAACTTGTTCAGTGATCGAAGCCGCCAACTGGGCTTGCGTTAGGTTAGCGCGTCCACTCATGATCTTGACATCAAGGAGAACATGAGTGAGAGAGGTTCGCGAATAGTGCGATGACAGAAGAGAGTGAGCACGTAAGCGTTTTCAAGCAGTAACATATAGTAGGTTCTGTAACCTAAGCATACCACGAGCAAAGTTCTTTGTAATTCTAGCAAGTAGGTAAAGTAACATGAATAGTAGTACCTATGATGTTGAGCCTTGCACGTGGAGCGAAGCGTCGTTGTGGATCGTTGAGCACTGTTCTGGTTATAGTCTGGTTTTAACAAAATCGTTTTCCCCTTATTAAAACCAAGTTCTCTATAACCAATGGCTCTGATACCAATCTGTCACACCCCCAAAATCCACACGCGGAGTATCACCGCTTGGAGGCGTGACTGACCAGGATCAAGCCACCAATCATATCGAACAAATGTAAATAGTAAGGTATTTCAACCAAACCAATATGAAAGGTGTTCAAAACATAAGTATAATTCAATGTTTAGCGGAAGCATAAAAGTAAACCCAATAATAAGTATAAGTATGAAATGGCATAACGTCTAATCAATCATTCATGATCCATGTCCACAACGACCGCGCCTCCCGTGCAAGCTCCATAAGTACCTAAGGTCCTGCAAGGCATGTAACAGAGGATCAACAACTAGTTGAGCGAGTTCACAGAAAGTAAATGCGTAATAGTAAGTTCGTATGTAACATGTGGCTCTACTGGGCCGATAGTACGTTCTATTGGTGGGGGCTTCCCATGTTATATATCCCCTAGACTATTCGTAATCATAAGTATCCTTCCCAATCCGAGGATAGTAGTGAGTATAGGTTTACGCAGGTTTTATGTAAGTGCCCTTCCCAACCGAGGACAGTACGTAGCGAGTACGTAGGTTTAGCGCTGGCGTCCTTCCCAATCCGAGGACGGTAGTACGTAGGTTTAGCACTGGCGTCCTTCCCAATCCGAGGACGGTAGTACGTAGGTTTTACGTAAGTTTAGTGCTGGTGTCCTTCCCAATCCGAGGACAGTACGTAGGCTTTGCGTAGAATTTAGCACAGGCATCCTTCCCAATCCGAGGACCGTGGTAAATAGTCTAGTGTTAATGTAAGTACAGTTAATCATTCAATCCCATTCCCAACCCAACTGGGGAATCCCATGCCTTGGTAAGAGTGTGAACTCACCTTGGTTTGCTCGGTATGCTAGGTTATGTGCTCACAAGAGATCAATCACGTCCTATAGTGCACGTATACTAAATCAGTTCATGTTCGTAATGTTTCACATGTAACTAGTATCACGGTAATATCACAGAGTGTGCTAGGCAGTTAGCATCTTGTATCATGTAGACAGTCAATCAGTTCAATCTCACGTAACTCATGTTTCACATACAAGTCTTTCACAGTTTAATCTATCTTGATTATTCATTAACATACCAGGCTGGTTTAACAGGCTTAACAGAAAATGATAACTAACCATGTTAATCCATTAACAGAGTTAACACGTCATAGGTGTTACATAGTTAACAGAGTTATCTTTCTAATGAAGTTAACACGCTAACAGAGGTGACATACTAACATAATTAATAAACTTCACAGAGTTAACAGAGTTACATAATTACTTAACAACGTTAACAGAACTAGTGTGAAGAAGTTGCATATGGCCGAAATCCCTTACATGGGCCGAAAACACTTCATGGGCCGAATCAAATATAGCCGAAATCACTAAAGTGATTTCGTCGAATAAGGGGATTTCGTGGGGTGGGGGTTTATGCGGGTAGGGTTTTCATTCCATCACAACAGTTATCAAACGATTACCTATCATTTACGTTTAAATCATCAGCAGATCATATTATTCACCATTGAAATCTGAATCATCGTTCAATATAATAACTAAACAAAAACAGAACCAACATGTATCTTCCATTAGCATCACATAATAGTGTAGAAAATATCATGAGCTCAATCATTAGCTGTAGTTATTAAATCACCGATTACAAGAATATGGAGCAGGCTGTACACAATTTATTTATTCATGCAAAACATTAATCAATTGCACACATATATCAAGCACCTATTCTGTGACAAATCACATGTAATCCCCAACAAGTCAAATCATGATTTCTAGGTCATCATATATCATATAATATAGCCTCCCATGTTACTTCAAATTATATCTCTGTTTGTGTGGAATCTCTAGACATTGACTAATGATAATACCTAGCACATTAAATCTAATTTAACAACACATAACAACATATGACTAGTGACCATCACATGAAATTCTGAGAATAATAACCGACAAATATGAAAGATCCTTATCCAATTGATTGCAAATTTCGAGACATCACACATGCATAGTTATTGATTATATATATCAACAGGAATGAATTAAACAATAATGATACTGACCGAAGTGTATTATGACCGGAAGAAAAAAATGGAATTGGGATGACTCCAAAATAGTGATGATTGCCGTCGCCCTAGTGATGATTGCCGTCGCCCACTTAGAGAGGATTTAGGGTTTCGATAATTGATCATATGCATACGTATTACGCTAAAATACGTAACTGTTATGAGGTTGGGCCCTAACTGGGCTTTGGCGAACACGGGCCGGCGAAAACACATTGTGTTTTTTTTTTTTTTGTCGAGCATGGTTGTAACCCCTTACACAGTTCACTAATCCCTAACTAGCATTCAATCAATTAATCACTAATTAGTAATGGACAAAACAGATAACCAGTGCACGTAACGAATTTAAGAAAACGTAGATGTGAGGAAAGACCTTGGAAACTCGGGTTGTCACAGATCGTGCAGTCAAGCAATTGAAGAACAAGAGAATTCGATTAGTCAAGGTTCACTGGGAGTCCAATCGTGGCCCAGAGTTTATTTACGAATGTGAGGACCAAATGAAGAGAAATATCCACATTTGTTATCACAAGTTTCCTCTAGTTAAAATTTCGGGACGAAATTTCCTAAAGTAGGGGAGACTGTGACAACTGTGCTTTGTAAACGATGTACGATGTAAAACAATATCAATTCTCAATGAAACGATGTGTTTTGGTGTTAATAATTGTGTATTTGTGTTTGATGATTTTACGATTTGATTATAGTTCGATTTCAAGCTTTTAATCGCTTTCTAGAAAGTTATACGCAAACTGATGAGTAAATGTAATCAATTTAATGCGACAAACACCCTGGAATAGTGATATAGGCTTAACATACCCTACATAACCTTTACATAACTTAGAAATAAGTTTTCGAGGGTTTGGTGTGTCGAAAACAAGTTTATACGATCGCAGGGACTATTTGCGACAAACTGTGAAACTATGCCGATTTGTATAGTAACGAACATTTCGAAACTTGATCATAAGCTAAACATACCCTAAATATCCTTTACATAGCTTAGAAATAGGCTTTGAGGGGTTCGTTATACGAAAATACGCTTATTTGATCAATAGGGACTAAAAGCGTCAAAAAGTGCATAAGTTTGCATTTACGTGCATATCTTACGTTCTGAACATATCCGAACATCCAAAAACTTTTTTAATCATAAAAATATTTTATTTTAGTGATTGGAATGCAAAAATACCATTCGTCATGTAATTTGGATCGTTCTCGCATCCGTTCGAGTTTTCATCGTAATTAACCGAATAACACAACCGTACGACCAAACTAACCGACATCCGAGATGTTTTCAAGCATATTTCATGTTCCCTATGCTTTAACTTCATTGTAGAGCCTTGAAATGGGGTTAACGGGGCTTAAATGCATCGAAAACTGAGTTTTACACATGCAAGGGTCAAAAGTGTCATTCTATCAAACTTCTTTGGTGGGCCGCCATGTGTGGGTCTACACGGGGCGCGACAGACTTCTAGACAGAAACATTGAATCTGGCCTTTACAGCCTGTTCTAATGGTTTTTAACCCCATATTTTGGATACAATGAGCTTGTTTTTGAGTTCCCATTGTATTCTAATCTATAGGCACAAGTGTATGGCTTAGATCATGCCTTGATTTGCTCAAAAACACTTGTAAAGATCTTGATGGGTCATGACTTTCTATAAATACCCACCATGTTCAACTTTCATTCCTCACAATTTGATCTAAATCTGCTATAAGTTGAAGCTAAGGCTTCATCCCTCAGTGTTTTAGTTCAATTCTTCCAAGCTTGGACCTTTTGTAAGCTTCTTTCATGCTTGTTTATGCTTTTCAAGCATGAAAGTCAAATAGTGTTGACTTTCTACTTTGACTATGAATTGGTCAACACAAAGTTTGTTTGAACTTTGCAACGTGAGCGTAATCACGATGGTTTTAGTCCCTTGTGACTATACCTACTGATTACCATGTCGATTAGTCGAAGTGACGAGTCAAAGTTTCGGCCAAAATGTTGATTATGCGCATTTTGCGACGAAGCTATTTTTGGGTATCAAAACACTTTGTTTTGATATCAACCCTGTTTTCTAACTTAGTTAAACATGTTTTAACATGTTTAACTCGTCACGTTTGGTCGATCGTTAGGATCCGACCAAGCATATTTTGTGACCATAGTTGTATAGGGAATAACCTTCTCAGGTTATACCTTATGGTCACTTAGTTTAATTAGTTGTATGATAGATAGTTTATATGCCTTAGGTAAATGACCAAAATACCTTTTTTATGCATAGTTTGATTTTAAGCATATGTAACATAACTTTTGTCACTTAAACTGATTATGCAACATATTTACACATGTTAGGGCATATAATACATGTCATAGGACTAGTTAGGCGTCTCGAACGCGCATTCGCGCGAACGTCGCGTTAAAGTAAGGTAGGCTACCTTAATGGGTCGTAAGCACTTAGGATAGGTTCTGATTTAGGCTTTGTTAAACCATACCACTTGAGTTCCAATACTCATTTGGTTTATGAGACCTCATTCTACCCGATCTTCCGATTTAGGTGTCGATTTATTAACATAGCGATCCGATTACTAGGTGCTACTTGATTTCCTTGGTTTGCCTGAGCTTTGTTTAGTTCAATTAATCAAGGATACTTTGCACTTCAATGTGAGTACATAGTTCCCCTATTTTACTGTTTTTGATTGTTTTGGGGTGATTAATATGTGCTAAACGATTTTGATGCTTTCAACGATGATTTAAAAAACGAATACTATGGTTTATATTCAACAATAACGATTTTGATAAGGTGAATGAACTTGTTAGGATGTATTTACTTAACGAATAACATTTCTTAACAATAATCAAGCCGACCAGTACTAGGTTATGGTACCATAGGATCTGACAAATCCCGTTATCGGACTGCCACCATGGTTATGTATGGGGGTTATGTGGGTAACGACTGAACCTGATGATTGTTAACTTACCCTTTGGTGGTTTATTAATACGAGTTGAGCGATGGACGAGTTATGAAGGTTTGAATGTATTCACGAGACGACCAAAAGTTAGTTTTCACAATTAAAACGAGAACGATTTTAAACGATTGAACGATTATGAATGATTTGAACGATTTGAACGATTATGAACGATTTGAACGATTTGGAACGATTTTAACAAATGAACGATGGTCTATAACACGAACTAGTTGAACGATTTAAATGATTGGTTTTTGGTATGTGATTAGATAACGGGACGGGTGTAACATGATAAAGGCATGGTAGATACGCCGCTGGTAATTCTTATATATAAGTGCTTTTATCATATTACATTCTGTGGCGTTATTTATTTCACTTGGACGAACAATTTTTAAACGATACACGCAAACAATGTTTACTAAATGATATAAACCATACGAGTTTTATTACGAGAACGATTTACAATCTAGTTTACTTAAACAAATGTTTTGGGTTAAGATTCATGACAACGAGATTTTATAAACTATAACCAACTTATTTTGAGCTGGTTATTCATATCGCAATACTAAACTCTTTTCAAAACAATGTTTTTAATTATCGACTCTTGTAGTCAAACAAGGTATTGCAACACGAATTTGCGCCATGAATCTGACACTCTCACAAAACCTATGTGCTCGCCGGCATTTCTTTGCTAACTTTATTTTCACGTATGTTTCAGGTGGTGTTGAATGTTGATTGCGACTAGGATGTATGCTCACTTAGGACCGGACGAGGCCTTAGTGACTTAATAACGATGATAGTCGATATGTGAACTTGTTTGTTTTAACTTTAAGACAATGTAAATATTTAAAAATTCAATAAAATAAAACTTTTGAGTCCATGGTTGTGAAACAATAATTATGTCGCTCCACTCCCTGACGTTTCCATTAATGGAAAATGATCATCCCAACTTCCTCCAAAATCTATTTCGCATGCCCTCAACATGTTTTCAAATGTTTGGATTATCCTTTCACTCTGTCCATCTGTTTGAGGATGATAAGCTGTACTTAACTTTAGTCGTGTTCCCTTAGCTTTTTGGAAACTTTTCCAAAAATGAGAAGTAAAATGACTATCTCTATCCGACACAATGGATAACGGAATTCCATGTAATGAAACTACTACATCTACATATAACTTAGCTAATCTTTTCATACTAAAGGTTTCCTTCATGTGTAGAAAATGAGCTGACTTGGCTAGTCGATCCACAATCACCTAGATTGTGTTGTTACCTTTTCTTGTTTTGGCTAATTTGCTAAAAAAATCCATTGTTATCAATTACCATTTCCATACTGCCATTTCTAATTGTTGAAGTAAACCTGAAGGTTTCTGATGCTCAGATATTAACTTGTGAACAATTTAAACCCTTAGAGATGTAACTAGTTATATCCTTTTTCATTCCTATCTTCCAAAAATTCTTCCTCGGATCTTGATACATCTTGTCACTACCAGGATGCATCGTATGCTTAGACTTATGAGCTTAATCTAAAATTCTATGGCATAGGTTTCCTTGGATAGGTACCCAAATCTTTCTTATGGAATCTCCAAATTTCATCTGTTCCTTTTTCTAATTCCTTCATTATTCCTTTTAATCCTTCAGCACCATCCTTGATTGATGTTTCCTGGGTACTCTTCAATTGTTCCATTAAATCTATTTGCAGATTTAATCTGAGAGCACATACTCATTTCAGCTTCTCATGATACTTGCGACTTAAAGTATCGGCTACTACATTAGCTTTACCTTCGTGATATTGGATATCACAATCGTAGTCACTTAAAATTTCCATCCATCATCTTTGCCTCATGTTCAACTCTTTTTGCCCAAAAATATATCTTAAGCTTTTATGATCTGTAAAGATGGTAAAGTTATTGTCACACCCCGAAATATTAGAGCTGGCGTGACTGGACGAGTATCTTCATTGCACAACGGAAGCAAATAAGCTAAGACTTCTAGAAAACGAACGCCCACTAAGTACTCGAATCTCCAATGGTTCTCCTATTCCAACCGTGCCATAATTTGAGAAACTAACCTGAGAAAGAAACATGTGAAAAATCAACATAAAGTTGAGCGAGTTCATAGTTTGTTTTGGAAAAGATTTTAAACAAATCTTTTTATTCAGCGGTTTAAAAGTTGTTGAGAAAACATAATAAAATCATTTTTCTCGGCATGTTATATGAAAACTGTGAGCTTCAAATAAACTTGTAAACATTTGAGAGTATTCTTCTGATAACCGGTATGTAATGCGTTTGTGAACAGATCATTAATGTTTTACAAGGACATTAATATATGTGACGGCATAGGAAGTACTCAACCCAAATAGACGATCTTTAGTGTCGAATTACCTCGACTGTGTCGAATCACCTCAATAGCATCGAATCACCTCGACTGTGTCAAATCACCTCGACCGTGTCGAATCACCTTGACCGTGTGTCGAATCACCTAGACCGTGTTGAATCACCTCGACTGGGACACAACAGCACTCTAAGTGGTCACACAAGGACCATGAGTGGGGCTCGGTCGTACCCATTAGATCTAACCTTGTCCCGTGGTTCTTAAATGAATTAATGGCACTTCAGATTCAGCCTATGCTCACATGATCTCATAGTTCATTACTTAGCTAAATCATACCCAAGTTGACATGTATTTCACCCCCGATAGTTATAAATCCGAAAAACAGTTAAAAGAAAAGGGGGACATGAACCCATTGGGTTGTCTTGTTTTCGTACGCAGACCAACCCAGTCCTGTTGTTGTAACTAGGACATTCCCGTCTCTAGTCATGAAAATCTTGCACGTTTTGTAAATACGCATTTGCTTTTTAAAACCGGTATATTCAGTATAAATCGTTCATAAACCATTTGAGTTCCTTGAAATCCATTCATAACATGGTTAAATGAGTTTTCGTTTACCGAAAAATTGTTTACTTTTGCAAAACTTGTATGTCCTTCCACCCCCGAAAACATTTATGAAAATGTAAAACCATAAAAGTGGGGGTTATGAACTCACCTGGATTTCCATGTGCAAAGCTAGCTAAATACGACTCTGTGATGTCATTTCCAAGACGTGACTCACTAGCGTGCATTCTACAATATTCCTAACACGTAATATCTAATAAGTTTCTAAATAAAAGAGGTAACTAAAGTACGTGTGACCGAGCTCTACCGAATCGTTAACCGAACGATTCGACCGGTTAGTTTTTAACTTAATGGAAAAGATTAAGTTATACGTTTAAATTCTCGTTTAATGTCGGTATCAATTTAATAAGTCTTGAAAAGATTTAGTTCTCGAGAGATTTACTATATATAAATATTTACATAAAAATATATAAATATATCGATAAGATCGCTTTGTCATCCCGAGAAGTCGTATGTATATGTAGGAATATTCGTATGAAAATAATACATAACAAACTCGTATTATATATTGCGTCTTGTATATATTTGTCAAAATATAAGTATAGGTCGTTTCGACGTTCAAAATAAATATAAAAAAGTTATATTTATTTTATAAAAGTATCATCGACTTGTTGGATGTTTGAAATAAATATAACAATATTTATTTTTATAAGAGAATTTGATTTGTTTGTGTTGGAAATAAATATATAACTATATTTATTTTCATAAAGGAATTCATTTTGTTTGTTATCGGAAAATAAATATATAACTATATTTATTTATAAAAGAATTGTCGAAATGTTGAGGTTTCAAATAAATATAATAGCTATATGTATTATTGTAAATAATATCCGAATTCGTCGTTTTCGTATGTTTGTAAAGTGTCGTCGAAAGTAATTGTATATTTGTATTTGTTTTACTAAAAGATTACTTGAATTCCGATAGTTTGTTTTATAATAAAACGCGTTATTTTTAAGGATTTTCTCGAAAAACGGGCAGAGTTTCCTCTGTTTTTGGACGCCCCGACAAAACAAGTTGTCGTTATTTTATCAAAATTCAACAATATTCAATCACCAATATATATACTTTTCGTAAAAATGAAAAAATATAAACTAAACACTAATCCATTCGGTTTGAGCTCGATTTCGCGTATTTAATTAAACCTATATAAAAACAACGTATTCGTCGTTAAAACTTTACCACTCTTCGTGTCAAAACGCCGAACCGATTGACTGAGTTGACCAAGTCAACTCATAGTTGACCTGAGTTTGACCTGTTGACTGCATCTGAGCGAACCGTTGACTTGTTTTGACGCACGCTGACCTGAAGCGAAAACATTGACTGTTATTAACCCGTTGACCGAGTCGGCTAGGGTTTGACCGAGTCGACTAGGTTGAACTGAGTTGACCCGAACTGAGCCGACTCGAGCATCAACCGATCTCTAATCTGAACCGCATCTAAACTTGAACCGTTGACCTGAACTAGAACCCCAATTACAACCCACACCTAACTGACCATTCCGGTCATTGTCGTCGGCCGACCGGTTGTTGCCGTCTCCGTCTCTAACTAACCACCATCATCACTATACTTTCCTGATCAACACAAAACCGAACTGAACACCTTTGGAAATCCCAAAGAAGGAAGAGAAAATAAACAGGTCTGAGAGGAAAGAGGGTAAGTACTCAGGCTTACCAGAAGGGAACCCGTCGTCAGACTCCATTACCGTCGCCGGCCCGGAGCTCCGTCTGTTCACGTCGTCGCGCCATCGCAGACGGCGGCTACTGCCGTTGTTCCCTATTCTCTATCTCTTTCTCCCTATTTTTTTCACCGTCGCCGTTGCACGGAGTCGCGTAGATCGTAAAAGCTGGGGTTACCATCATTACCATCCATCATCAATTAACATCATCATCATCATCATCGTCGGACCGGAGAAGACCCAGCACCACTGCCATCATCGGAAAATGAGGGGGGGTTATCGGAGAAACTCGAGGGAGAGGATGTGTGGTCGCCGGTTTACTGGCACCGGCCGGCGGTTTCACCGGAGGTAGAAGGGAGCAGGAGACTGTTGTGGGGTATGTGTTTGTTGAGGAGGTGAATGAGAGCATATGGAATGTCTTTGTGTTGTGAAGAGTGTGAAATGTCTGTGTTTGTTCATATGTAGGTATACTTGAGATGGAGTCTAGGATAACGTGATGCGTAGGTAAATACGAATATTACCAAAGTGAATGAACATGAAATCGAATCAAGACTTATTCGAATTATATGAATTCAAGGATGTACTACAACAATAAGAACCCAACGGTTAAAAGGAATGTGTTTCAGAACTTAATGACAAGGAAAATGAGACATACGGATACAGTCACCAGTGTAACTAGTTAACAGGGGTCCAATAACAAAAAGGAATTTCGACCAATCGAATTCCGAATGGACGTTCACAATATGCAAATGAATTCTAGAAATGATAACATCCACTAGATGAAACTTAGAATCGAGAGGCTCAATGAAATAGAAACTTGAAAATGATCTGTCAACTTTCGAACCAATAGATGAATAAAATTAGTGTGTTGACATTATTGAATTTGAAGGATACACCAAATTGAAATACAACCGAACCTGGTGTATCATCGTCTTAATACATAGTTGCATTAAGAGTGTTTAAATGACGAGTCAAACGAAAAGTATACGAAGTTTCATATGAAACGGTTGACCATGATTAGCACAAGCTACAAGTTTATACTGACGCCACAAGGTGCATTCGTTAACCTTTGCTTCAAGGTTGTAAAAGATTCTTCCTGCTTGGGTCCCCATTTAAACTTAACCGACTTACACGTTAACTTAGTTAACAGAACGCCTATCCATAAAAAATCTTGAATAAAGCGTCGATAGTATCCTGCTAGTCCTAGGAAACTTCTGACATTCGTAGGTGACTTAGGGACTTTCCATTTGGTAATTGCCTCGATCTTTGTGGGATCCACATGAATTCCTTCATAATTAATCAAATATCCTAAAATTGCATTTCTTGCAAGCAGGACTCACACTTAGAAATTTAGCATAAAGCATCTCTTTCCTCAACAGTGTTAAAAGTACATGTGGATGCTTAGTGTGCTCTTTCTCGCTCTTGGAATAAACAAGTATATCGTCTATGAAGACAATTACAAATTTATCCGGATATGGTTTACATATCCTATTATTCATGTCCATAAATGCTGTTGGAGCATTTGTTAGGCCAAATGGCATGACTATAAACTCGTAATGACCGTACCTCATTCTGAAAGCAGTTTTAGGAATGTCCTCTTCCTAGATTTTCAGTTGATGATATCTTGAGCCTAACTCGATTTTTGTTAGGATCTGAGTTTGATTCGATTGTGTTTGTTTAACTAAAATGAAGATGAATGATAAACAATTGCAGCGGAAATAGATGAATAAACTTTCAACACAATCAGAGAGATAATTGTTTTAAGCAAACATGTTTATCATAGAACTGAATGATTATATTTATTACAATCTTCAATTACAAATGCATGCATGCATGCATACAATCTCCCCCTCAGCCTGAGATCACAGATGGTTTGTTCGTACATAATGACTTGGAGAAGAAGAGAGCTAATAGAACAGTACAGGGTACTGTTCTATTTATAGTACAGAACAAACCACTGTGGCATCTTTGTTGACGTCACCATGAAAGTGACATCTAACCTCCTAACAACCTACAACCACTGACGTATTACAAGCACTGTTATTACAAACTACTAATTACAAAGAATACAAAATATAAGCTAAACCACTGCTTCTCATTCCACTGTTATACTCCTAGCAGTGCTTTCTGTCTTCAGCAGTACTTGAACCATGACAGTAGATTGAGCATCAGTGCTTGCACTTCAACAGTCTTTAGGTCTTCATCAGTTGTTGAAGGTCAGTAGTTGTTGTAGAAGAATAGTAGATGGAGGTCATCAGTTGTTAGGCCACTTTCAAGGGGAAAGAACTGTTGCAATCAACTGCTTATTGTGAACCCATTGTTCTGATCCAGTTTTGGCTTTATCAACTGTTCTTTTGGTAGGGTTCAATCCCAACAATCTCCCCCTGGAACAGATGATGCCAAAACTCTTCATTATTCTTGGATTTTTATTGCCTCATCAAATATTCCCTGACTTGTCCTTTGAATTGTAATTCAAAGTCCATGGAACTTGTATCATCCTCATCCCTGCACAGTGGAAGCTCAAGTAGATCCTATAGATCTTCATCACCCAGGCCAAGAGCGTGTTCCCTTGATATATGCTTCACTTCACCATTGGATTTGAGCAGAGTTAATATGTGGGTCTGTTTATCAGATTTCCACTTTAGTATTTTTGAATCTAATGGGTTTCTTAGGAGAGTTTTTATTGTTGATGAGTTTGGAGATTGAGGCCTGGTGATGACAACTTGAGCAGTGTCTTGAGATTTTGTTGGTTCCTGTTGTTCTACCCTAAGTGTCTGAAGAACCATCTTCATAATATATTCTTCTGAAGCTTGGTCTTCTTTTGATACTGTTGCATCCATCTGCCTTTGATGCCTTCTTTCATAATAGATGGCCGCAGTTGGAACACTGGGTCTCTTGACTTGTAACTTCTGTTTTCTGATGGAACCACTGCTTCAGGATAATCAGGTTTTTGAGGAGCAGTGGGATCCCTTTTCCTCAACTCTTCCAACTTTTTGTAAGTGGCCAACACTTTATCCTCTGACCACCGTGTCACTTGGTTCCTTGACCCATAATCAGCTGTTATTAGCTCTTCTTTCATTCTCTTCGGCTGCAAGGTTCTTTCTTATACATTTTTCTTATATTTAGCCCAGATTGGAGGAGTCTGCTTTACCTTGTTTTTGATCATATCTTGAATTCTGGCTGTTTCTTTTTCTAGCTCACTGATGGTCCATTCTTTGTACTGGTCCTTTTCTGCCCTGTACTTCTTGTAAGCCATGATATATTCAAGATAGTCTTTCCTCAAACTTCCATCATCTTTCTCAGACAGCTTTTGACAAAGGTCTTTTGAGAACTGTTCTAAAGTTCTGACCATGGTGAGCAGGTATTGCATCCTTCTCTGAATCTCTTTGTCAGACATTCCATCTGTATCTCTTTTGGATATATCTTTTGGATGGAAGGAAGTTTCCTTTTTGCAGGGTCATCTTCAGAGTAAAAGGACTTTATCTCCTCTTTGACTGCAGGAAGATCCAATGGGTATTGTAATCCCACTGGAACAATAGCAGTGTTTGTATTCTGAACTTGAGCTGATGATAATGGAACAGGGTTAGGAATGGTGACAAGGGACAGTAGTTGTGTGGATGTTTGAGTTGGGGAGGTATCATCTTCCAGTACAACATTGGTTACCCTTCTCCTTTTGTGCTTAGGAGAGGTTGGTGGTGTTTTTGTGGGTTGAGTGGTGGTGATTGAAGTAGTTGGTGTCTGACTAACAGTTGTTGAAACAAATGGTGTTTCAACCAATGTTTCCATTACAACAATTGATGTGTCAACCATTGTCTTCTGCTTTTTGGCAGGTGGTGTTGGTGGTGGTAAGGATGTTTTTGGTGGGGCAGTGGATTGAAGGTGAGTTGATGTAGTATTGATGGCAGTTGTTGGGGTAACATCTATTGAAACCACTGAGGTACCAACAGCTGTTGATACAATAGGTGTTTCAACATCTGTTGGTTTGGAGGTTTGATGAGAGGAGCTTTTAGGAGTTTGGGGAGTATGTTTTGTGATTCTGGAAGGTGTGGATTTGGGTTGCCTCACTTTTCTAGTGGGTTGTCTTCTTTTAGGTTAACCCACTTCTTCCTTGGGTTCAGAAGTACCTTGCTCTTCCTTATCCATCAAAACTTTCTTCTGCTGCTCAAACCTTTTAATCCCTTTTATCTCCATTGACTCTTTCATGTTTGCTTTTAATGCAGCAAAGCCATTTTGAGTCTCATCAACCTTTTTGGAACCATCTGGCATAGGGATTTCCACAACCAGTTTAGATTTTGCATCTGGTTCAATGTATAGACCATCTTCATATCCTTTTTTCTTCTTAACTTTCTCCCCCTTTTTGGCATCATCAGGAGGATTGTCAACAAAGATGATTGTAGGAGGAGCAGTGCCAGTGGTTTGTAATAAATGGGCCATAATTGCCTCGATATCTGCTTGTGTATCCTTGAACCTAGCTTCCATCAAATTTCTGATCTTTTGAATTTGAACTTCATGTTGTTGATCAGCATATTGTCTTTACTGATGAAGCATAGGTTGAAATAAACTCCAGAGCTCAGCAGAGGATGGAGCATATGTTGTTGATGTTGCAGCAGTGGGTGGTCCCTTTTGAACTTGTAACAACTGTTTATCAACCCTTTCCGTCAATTCTTTGTACATTAAACCATTACCCAAGTTAATGGGATCATCTGATTTCCCACTAGTGGTGGTTGTATCAGTGGTTGACTTAGGGAAAGTTTCCCAGAAATCATCCACTGATGCCCTTTGTTCTCGGTACTGGGGACTTCTTTCTTCAGTAGGGGTAACCATTTTAAGTGAACCAATGAATACTGGAAACACTCTGGTTCCCAAAGAAGAAATTGCCTTCAAGGGAGTCTCACTTATGAAACTACTGTCCAAGTGTAAACCAGTGGGTTCAACACTTGTAGTAGTTGCTCCACTTGAACTACTGACAGGAATTACTTGTAATTCCTACAGTGTAGCCTCCTCAACTATTGGTGGGTTAGCAGAGATAGAGGCACCAGACTCAGTCACTTGTTGTGGCATATTCTCAGTATAGGTGATTGAGAAGAACTGATTTATGTCTGGGCTAAATCAACTGCATCCAATAGAGGTAGTATTGTTGGTGGAATTTGTGCAGTGAGAATAGGGGTAGAAAGGGAATTTGCCATGAGAGGTGGGTTGTGGATGATGGAATCAAGTGATTCCAGATCATCATAACGTGGTTTCCCTGTGCTTACAACCTGATCTTTTTGAGAAGATGCAGGAGGAGTTTTAGGCTCAGGTTAAGGTCTTTCTTCCAACTGCTGTGAGGAAGTAGCAGTAGTGGCTATTGGTGACTTTTGTGTTGTCACAGGTATAACCTCTGGGACCTCATCTTCCAGAGTTACCTTTTTGATGGGTTTGGGGGGTTTTTGAATATTTTTCTTTTTGGGTCTTTTGGTGATTTTAGGTGTGGGTTTCACAGCAGTGGTTGTGCTGCTGTGATCACCTTGAGCAGTGGGCTTAACAGCAGGATCCTGAGGAGCAGTGGTTGCTGCTAAAGTCTGCTCAAGAACTTATGTTTGTGTTTTGGAAGGTTTTGACAGCCTTGTGAAGGTTTTAGAGGTTAGGCTGTTTATTTGAAAAGGATTTCCTTGAATAAGTACATGAGCATTATCCTTTGAAAAATTCTTTTGAAAATAGTAACTTAAAAACCTTCGAAATAATAAAAATGATTTTTATTAACATTTTTGACAGGATTATTGAAGATCTCCTAGGAATAGTTAAAATTTTCTTCATTCAATATAGCATAACCCAGGTATTGGATCTTCAATTGAATTTCATTGAAAGCAGTGGTTTTGTTTGACACAAAAATTAGGAGGGTATGAAACAAAAACCTTGTGGCAGGTGGAAAACTGCCATTTTATAAAGTATCTTTTTTCATTTCTTTTTCATACCCTCTCTCAATGAAATCGATTTGATACTCTGTTTTTGGGAAAGAGGTTTTACCTGTAAGATCATCAAGTTCAAAGATCTCCGAAATGGTTTGAGGTGTGATGGTGACGGAAATACCCTTTATTGGTGAAGTAATGGCTAAGGGCTTTTTGTCCTTGGTTTCAAGTTTGGCATTTTTCCAGAATTCTTGTTGGGTATCCTGGTAAATCGAAGCATCACAAGTCAAAAAAGTTTTGTACTTTGAAGACGACAGAGCATCAATTACAGAGTTGAAGGTTATGGTATGACTTGGTTTTTCAAGTAAACCCAAGTAATTATGAGGAGTTTTGAATGGAAGAGCCATGATTGAACGAAGATGAATAAGAACGAATTAAAGAAGATGAGTGAGTTAAGAGAGAATTTGGGAGAAACTGCTTTGTGAAGGGAATTTTGAATTCGATTCGACAGTGAAAACCCTGTTTGGGGTTTTGATATGGGTTTTATAGGTAGAAAAAGTGTATGCTGACATGGCAGTGGTTACAAAAGATCTGACGGCTAAGTACTGTCCACGTGACAACCTCTAATGAATAATGGATGACAGTTGTTAGGAAACCACTGGTGGGCTGTACAGCTTGCAGCAGCTATATACTCTGCCTCAGCAGTAGATATTGAAACAGTTGCTTGCTTTTTGCTTTGCCAAGACACTAAGCAATTGCCTAGGAATTGGCACCCTCCTGAAGTGGACTTCCTTGTTGTATTACATCCAGCAAAGTCACTGCCTGAGAAACTTGAAAGCTTGATATTTTCATTAGCTGGATACCAGATACCAAGTGTGAGGGCACCTTTAAGGTATCTGAATATCCTTTTTACAGCAATAAGGTTTGACTTTCTAGGGGCTGATTGGGATCTTGCACAAACACATGTTGCAAACATGATGTCTGGCCTAGATGTAGTTAGGTACAATAAAGACCCAATCATGCTTCTAGAAAGAGTTTGATCAACCAAATCATCCTTTTCATCAGACATGACTAACTTGGTGGTTGCTATGGGTGTACTACATGGTTTGCAATCATTCATATCAAACTTAGTTAAAAGTTCTTTGGCATATTTGCCTTGATGAATGAAAGTACCATTTTGCAGTTGCTTTACTTGGAGACCAAGAAAGCACTATAGTTCACCCATTGCACTCATCTCAAACTCAGCTGTCATGAGTTGTCTAAACTCTTCACACATTTTAGAACATGTGCTTCCAAAAATGATGTAATCCACATAAATTTGGACAATCATCAGGTATTTCCCTCTCTATTTTAAAAACAGTGTTTTGTCTATTTTACCTCTTGTGAAACCAATGGAAAAAAGAAAGGTGGAAAGAGTTTCATACCAGGCTCTAGGTGCTTGTTTCAAGCCATACAAAGCTTTGTTTAGCTTGTAGACATGATTTGGATAAAATGGATCCGCAAAGCCAGGAGGTTGACAAACATGTACCTCTTCTTGAATCTTACCATAGAGGAATGCACATTTGATATCCATTTGAAACACCTTTATGTTGTGGTTGATATCAAAGGCCTAGAACAGTCTAATAGCTTCCAATCTTGCTACAGGGGCAAAAGTTTCATGATAATCAATGCCCTCTTCCTGACTGAAACCTTGAACCACTAGCCTTGTTTTATTCTTGACAACAATGCCCCTTTCATCAGTTTTATTTTTGAAGACCCACTTTGTGCCAATAGGACTCACATTCTCTGGAAGTGGTACAAGCTCCCATACTTGTTAACTTTTAAACTGTTGGAGCTCCTCTTGCATGGCCTATACCCAGCTGTTGTCTTTTAGTGCCCCTTGGTACTTGACTGGCTGATGAAGAGATAGAAAACCAGCAAAAAGACAGATGTTTTGGGATTGGCTTCTCGTGAGCACCCCTTCACTGATGTTGCCTTGGTCAGGTGGATGAGACTTCAAGAAGATTAGATCTCCTTTGAACGGAGCAATGGCATTTAATGGTGAGGGCTGCAGATGTGAATCATCTAAGCAAACAACTGTTGGTGACTTTGATGCTCCAACAGTGTCTTGAAATGGAGGTGGAGGAATAGGTGGAATTGGTGTGGAAACATGTTGACTTTTATCCACTGTTTGAGGACTTTTGTCAACAGTGTTTGATGATGTGGAAGCAGGGGTTAAAGGGCTACTTTGGTCAACAACTGTTGAGGTAGCAGTGGTTGAGCTTTAACAGCTGTTTTGAACATCTGCTGCTCTGGCAATGGATTTGAAGGTTTGTAATGGAAGGGTCACTTCATACCCATTATCTGATGGAGGATTTTGAGATAAACCTGCATTGTTAGTCTTGACAGAAACATTTTAAAAAGTAAATTTATCAAGATCAAACAACTCTACAGGGTTTGCAGGGATTTTCACTGAAGAAAGTTCATTGAACTTCACATTCAAAGTCTCTTCCACTATTTTGGTCCTTGTGTTAAACACTTTGTAGGCCTTAGTAGTGGTCGAGTATCCCATATGATATCCACTGTCTACTTTGGCTGCAAATTTTGAAATTGAGTCTTTTAAGTTCAAAATAAAACATGGGCAACCAAATACTTTAAAGTATGAGATCAGTAGTTTGATTTTATACATGTGACTCCTGGGTCACTGCGACCATCAGACAACTGCCAAGCCAATGAAATATTGTATTTCATACTTGGGATCTGTATAAATATGTGTATCTTTTGCACATATCAATTCTTGTTTGATTTCAAACTCTAAATCGCTTTTTGGAAGGTTATACGAGCACTGATGCGTAAATATAACTAGTTTAATGCAACGAACACTCCGGAATAGTGAAATAGGCTTAACATACCTTAAATAACCTTTACATAACTTAGAAATAAGTTTTGAAGGCTTTGGTATGGCAAAACCAAGTTAAATCGCTTACAGGGACTAAAGTTGACAAACTGTGAAAGTATGCCGATTTGAACTGTAACGAACATTCCAGAACATGACCATAAGTTAAACACACCCTAAATATCCTTTACATAGCTTAGAAATAGGCTTTGAGGGGTTCGGTGTGCCAAAATAAACTTTTGGGTCATTCAGGGACTAAAAGCGTCAAAAAGTGCACAAGTTTGCATTTTCGCGCATAACTTACGTTCTGAATACATCCGGACATCCAAAAATTTATGTAATCACTAAAATATTTTATTTTAGTGTTTGGGATGAGAAAAATCCATTCGTCGCGTCATTTGGATCGTTTTTCGCGCTTATGCGCATTCCGTCGTAATTAAGCGAACATCGCGTTCGTACGACCAAACGAACTGACATCCGACATATTTTTGAGCATGTTTCATGTCCACAATGTTTAGGAATCATTTTAGGGCCTTGAAGTTGGCTTTACGGGCCTTAGAAGTGTCGGAAATGGGCTTAAACACCAACAGGGACTGAAACTGTAAATATGCAAACTTGGTTCTGATCAGACATGGCCAGGCGGCCCGCGTAAGGTTTGTGTGTATCCTTACGCGGCCCGCGTCAGGGTCCCAGATCAGATAAGATCGATTTGTCAGCAGATTACAGCTGTTTAACTCACAACCACACACCCACACTTGCCCTTTCAGTCCATGAGAGGCCATTTTTAGTCACCACAACATTTCAACAAGTGTACGCACGAGATTCAATCACGTTATTCAAGAAACGATCCTAACGGTTCGGGAAAAACTATAAATACCCCACCCCCATTTGCTTCAAACTCACAAGAATCTGATCTAATGTGCTCTAAGTTGAAACCTTTGTTTCATACCCGGGCTATTTTGATCTAGATTAGCATTCGGGGACCCTTCATAAGTATTCCTTCGTTCTTTTATTGCTTTTCGAGTCCGAAAGTCAAACTTTGTTTGACTTTCTACGTTGACCAGTTTATGGTCAATGCGAAGTTCGTTTGAACTTCGCAACGTGAATGTAATCACGATGGTTATAGTCCCTTGGGACTATGCCTACTGATTACCACGTTGTCTAGGGTCGTAAGGGTAAGCGATCTAATAAATCGCTTATACCTTCGAACCCGACCCATTTGGTCGATCATTAGGATCTGACCAAATACATTAGGTGGTAATAGTATATAGGGAATAACCTTCCGAGGTTATACCTTATGGTCACGACGTTTAAGTAGTTGTATGATAGGTAGTTTATATGCCTTAGGTAAATTACCAAAATACCCCTTTGGTGCCAAAATTCATTTTTAAACATATGTAACATAACTTTTGACATCTAAACTGATTTGGAGACAATATCAGCCATGATAAGGCATATGTTACTTGTCATAGGACTAGTTAGACGGTCCGAACGCGTTTTACGCGAACGACGCGTTAAAGTAGCATAAGCTACCTAAACGGGTCGTAATGGGTCGTAAACACTTAGGCTAGGTTTCATTTAGTATGTAAGCCTCGTTAAACCATACTACATGAGTTCCAATGCTCATTTGGTTTACGAGCCTTCATTCTATCCGATCCTCCGATATAGGTCCGGTTTATTAACATAGTTACCTATATTAGGTGCCGTTTGATTCCGTGATCTCTAGCATTGCTTGGTGGTTATCTTAGGACTTCTGAGCAATCTCAAGTGAGTACACAGACCCCTCTTTTACTGTTTTCCAAACTGTTTTGGGGTGAAACACATGTGCCTACTTGTTACTTTCATGTTTTCCATGCTTTCACATCATATACCTGCTATGTTCGTTAGTACATTATAGTACATGATTTCATTACATTTCATGCTATGTATGCCCATTGTGTGCGTACTTAGTACATCGTTTTACATTACATGCTATGTATGCCCACTGTGTGCGTACTTAGTACATTGTTTTACATTACATTTCATGCTATGTATGTCCATTGTGTGCGTACTTAGTACATCGTTTTACATTACATGCTATGTATGCCCATTGTGTGCGTACTTAGTACATCGTTTTACATTACATGCTATGTATGCCCATTGTGTGCGTACTTAGTACATCGTTTTACATTACATGCTATGTATGCCCATTGTGTGCGTACTTAGTACATCGTTCTACATTACATTTCATGCTAAGTATGTCCATTGTGTGCATACTTAGTACATTGTTTTACATTGCATATTGTTGCATATGCTCATCCAGCATATGAACACATTATATTACATTTTGAACCATTGTAACCATTTGGCTATGTGAA
Source organism: Helianthus tuberosus (assembly GCA_030545235.1). NCBI lineage: Eukaryota > Viridiplantae > Streptophyta > Magnoliopsida > Asterales > Asteraceae > Helianthus > Helianthus tuberosus. The sequence goes on from JARYGA010032168.1 coordinate 21,595, forward strand.
CCATTGTAACCATTTGACTATGTGAACCGTTGTAACCATTTGACTATTTGAACCGTTATAACCATTTGACTATGTGAACCTTTGTAACCGTTTGATCATTTGAACCGTTTGTAGCTATTGAACCGTGTGACCCGTAATTGACTATACATAAACATTTCTACAATTGTTAAACATTACATTTTGGTGGTTTGGTTTGAGTAAGTGATTTAAGTAACGAGACTTGTGTAATATGATACAAGCATGGTGGATACGCCGCTGGTACTTCCTATATATAAGTGTTTGTATGGTATCACATATTGTAGTGTTATTTGAATCATTTCAATTTGAGACATATAACATTTTATACAAACAACATACTTTTCACAAGACATTGATTTACAAACAACTTATCTTATACAAACTCATTTTACATGGTTATTCATTTAACCATACATTATTCTCTTATTTATACATATCATCTGATCTTATCGTTTTTCAAATGATTTACAAGACAAAGCAAATTACAAGGTTCATGACTAAACATTTTCTCAAACATAAGTCATGAATTCTGTTTTCACAAAACCTATGTATCTCACAGGCATTTTTATGCTAACGTACCTATTTTCACATGTGTTTTCAGGAGATGATGCATAGGACTTATCAAGACATACTTAGGCGGACCGTGCCTTAGTGACTTAAAACGAGACAAGAACTAGTTAATTTTTTGTTATATACTCTTTGTTTCTTGTTTAAAACAATGTAACTCTCTTGTTTGATTAATAAAACGAAACTTTAATTGCCATGGATTTGAAACAATTAATTATGTTACAACACTCCCCGACGTTTCCGCCACGTTTTGTATGTTCTACGTGGTCGGGGTGTGACAATACAGAAGTTCATAGGCAGTCTTTTGATGCCTGGGATTGATTAAAACTCTGTTCTGGACATAGAAAGCAATGTTTACTGCCTCTGCCCAGAAAGTTAATGGCAAACCTGAATCAGCAAGCATGGTTCTGGCAGCCTCAATCAGTGTCATGTTCTTTCTCTCAACAACCCCATTTTGCTCTGGTGTCCTTGGAATGCTGTACTGCCTTACAATTCCTTTTGACACACAAAACTCATCCAACTCCCTATTTCTGAACTCTCGACCATTGTCACTCCTGAAGACTTTTACTGGCAAGTTAAACTGCTTTTCAACCTGTTTGACAAAGTCTTGCAGAATGCCTGCAGTCTCATCTTTGGAATGTAAGAAATAAGTCCATGTAAACCTAGGAAAGGCATCTACAATTACAAAACAATATCTTTTCTTTCTAAGACTCATGACTTTTACTGGGCTAAACATATCCATGTGAAGCATTTACAGGCACTTGGTTGTTTTGGACTCTTCAATGGACTTAAATGATCTTTTATGTTGCTTTCCTTTTAAACAAGAAACACAATGCTCAGGACAGGTGAACAGTTTTTGAGGAAGACCTCTTACTAACCCCTGTTTTGACAAAGCAGTGATTGTCTTAAGATTTGTGTGCCTAAATCTCTTGTGCCAAAGTTCTGTCTCTTTGTTAAAGGCAGCTGATAACAGACCGGCATCAGTCCTGGGGCTCTTTTTTGACAGATCAACTACATAAACATTGCCATTCCTTTGAGCAACAAGTTGGGTTTTTCCATTTTTTATTATTTCTTCAATCTTTTTAACCATTTCTGGTCCAACAATCCTACAACAATCCTTAGTGAAAAATGAGCCATAACCCTTGTCACTCATTTGTGAGACACTAAGGAGGTTGAATTTTAGATTGTCTATCAGATTGACATTTTCAAACTTAACAATTCCAGATTGTACTGTACCAGAACCCATCACCTTCCCTTTACTATTATTACCAAAAGATATATCACCCCCTCCATGAGTTTAGAATTCTTTAAGTAGGGCTCTACATCCTGTCATGTGTCTGGAGCCTCCACTATCTACATACCAAAGGCTATCTAAGCATGAAGAAGCTCCCTGCACATCAAGTAAAAGGTTAGTTCATGAGGGTCTCCAAAGCCAATAAGGCTTTGGATGGGGTCTCAACAGTGTCTGTGTTAAGTTCAGGTGGATGGACAGTGGTTAGCTTAGGGGTTTGGACAGTTTTGGAACTGTTTTTCTCTAACCATTTTTGGGGGTCTTGCCATATCAGCTGTTGATACCCAAAGGGATGCCTGTTCACTCTTAGTTTAGAAGGCCTTTTGTAAGCCTCATACACATGTGGGACCCTTGGGTATGGTGGTTGACCTTCACCTCTTTGGTATTGGTTAGCAGGGGGTGCATCAGTCACCTGAACTTCTCTTTTAACAGAGGTTTGGTTCAGTTGTTTTGTAACAGCAGTTTGAACTGGCACAAACATCGGTTTTTTCTTGACTTGTGGTTTTGATGGACTCATTGGTGTTTTTGAAATGTACTCTTCCTTTTTGACCTCAAAGGATTTCAGGTACACACACTGCTGAGTAGAATGGTTGGTTTTACCACAGATGGTGCAGCTCTGTGAAGGCACAATAATACTTGTTTTGTTAAGATCATAAGCTTTTAAGTGAAAACAATCTTTGGTCAGGTGATTTTTCTTTTCACAAAAGTCACAAAATAGGTTTTTAATCTTTTCTCTTTTCTTCTTCTTTTCAGACTCCTTTGCAACAGAGTTTTGAACTACTGTTGGGATGTCCTTAAGAGGAATCACCTTGGCATTTGGAGCTTTAACACCATCTATAGTTGTGAAGTCCATGGGTTTGAAGTTTTCAAGGATGTCACACTCATCAGACCATGTGGGTTTGAATTGGTATTTCTCAATCTCCTCAAAAGTTGAGGTCCCCACAGATCTTTCCAAAGTGATCTTGTTACCAAGTTTATTAGTTATTTTAACCTCTTGGCCATCCTTATTGGTGGGTATGATTTCAACAGAACCAACTTGATTTGCAGCAGTGTTTTCAACTTGGTCATTTTTTCTAAATCCTATACCAAATTTTACATTGGTTTCAAGTTGTTTTTCAAGCAAGATCTCATAACCTTTGCAGGATTCCACCCATTTTTCACAAGTGATTTAGGTGGTTTCCAACTCTTTTTTACAAACTTGATATTTTTCTATCATAGTCTAGAGTTGGTCCTTGGTTATGCTATGCTCTTGTTGGAGACCGCAGATTTCATTATCTTTTTCAGCCAATTTGATTTTTAGTTCTTTTAAAGACTTTTCAAATTATACCTCATCATTTAACACTCTATCCCTAAGGTTTTCATTCACCTCTTTGATGTTTGTAAATGCTATGATGCATTTGTCTGAACAAAGGTTTTTAAGAACCTGAGATGATACCTTAGCTGCAGCCATCATGGCACAATCACAAACATGCTCTTTCTCATCAGGCTCTTTCTCTTCTTTTTCACCTTGTTTCATTTCTTCTTCTTCAGACCAGGGGTCAGACAGTGGTTCCAACAGGGGTTCTTAATTTTATCCCAACAGTATTTCACCAGCAACTGCAGTAACCACTGCTTCAGCAATTTCATCCACTGTTTCAGCATTTGACTGTCCTTCTTCAGTTTCCAGCCCTTCTAGTATTGACTCTAATTCCATAAAATAGTAATCATCATTAGAAGCATCATTAGTAGCATAGAGTGCAAAATTTTCATCACCTAGCTCATCAGTTAAGCTGCTCCAGTCAACAAAGCCTTGGGTGAAAAAGCTTTGTTGATCTGGTTGAACCACTGTTGGTACAGCTTGTTGAGGTGCAACTGGTTGCACTTGAACCTGAGGGACAAGAGCTTGGACATACTGAATTTTGGGACAGTGGTTTGGACATAATGCACAGGAACAGGGGTTGCAGGATGTGCATAATGGGCAGTGTTTACATGGGCAGCATGGGTATATTGGGAATACTGCATAGTGCTTTGGTTATTTTGTGGTCTTGGGCTAGGGTATGTGATAATTGGTCCACTGTTTTGACTCCTACACTCTCTAGCAAAGTGACCTAACCTGTTGCACTTGTAACATTTAATTTTTGACTTATCCAACCCTACTTTTAGATTCCCATGCAACCCTGGAAATTTTCTCCCTGTCCTTTTGTAAAACTTACTGGTTCTAACACTCAGCAGTGCAAGTTGGTGTAATATGTCCATTTCCTCTAAATCTGTTGGATCAAAATGCTAGAGATCATTGAGTTCAAAGCACTGATTATCAGAGTTCTGGCTTTCTTCATTTGTTGTAAAAGCATAATTGGATGAGTAAGAATCAGACTTAAAATTTCCGCCAGCTGTTATATCAATAAAGTGATCATAACTCTGATCCTTACTACTTCCAGACTCTCCCTGACCCAAAAGAGCTGTGTTGCCAAATGAATAGTCATCTACAACTTTTCCAGACTCTTGTAACTTCTTTTTCTGGTTCGACTCCCTTTCATAGGTCAGGAGTCTACCATGAAGCTGGGTTAGGGTCAGATCTTTAAACCTAACAGAATTCCTGGTTACAAAAGAAATTGTGTCCCATTTATCAGGAAGTGACCTAAGAAACCTGCTATTTTGGGCTGCATTAGTAAATTCAACCTTAAAAAGTTTTAGTTCACTCATGAGACAGCTAAAGCGCTCAAACTGTTGTGTTAATGATTCACCCTTAATGTAACAAAATGTTTCATTCTGTTGGTTTAAAATTTACATGTTATTTTCAAGTACATATTCAGTCCCCCCAAACTGTTGCTTAAGTGCATCCCATAACTCTTTGGCACTGTTAGAGTGTAACAGCCCAGCATAGATCTCATTAGGTAGAGCAGATGCAATGATGCTAAATGCCTTGGCATCCAGTTCAGTTTTCTAAAAATCCTGTTCAGTATAGTTCTCTAGTTTCCTAGGAACCAAAACCTTTAGATCCTCAACACTTGGCACCATTGGAACATGTGGTCCAAAGATAACCGACTTCCAACATCTGGTGTTCTGTTAAGCTAGGATGTGACCCATCCTTCGCTCCCATATGTTGTATTCATTTCTCTTCAACATAGGTGGTTTAAAGAGTGAACCGATGTTATTGTTAACAGGCTGTGATTGTGACGTCATCCTGGTTGTTTTAGAGGTACTGATTAATCAACTTTGCTCATGATTAAACCTTACTCTGTTTTTCAACAAAACGAACAATTAAAAGTATCAACGATTTTGAGCTGAACTTTTACGTCAAAATGATTGTTAGATCAAATTTGACTGTTCGAACTCTGATACCAATTGTTAGGATCTGAGTTTGATTCGATTGTGTTTGTTTAACTAAAATGAAGATGAATGATAAACAATTGCAGCGGAAATAGATGAATAAACTTTCAACACAATCAAAGAGAGAATTGTTTTAAGCAAACATGTTTATCATAGAACTGGATGATTATATTTATTACAATCTTCAATTACAAATGCATGCATGCATACAATCTGCCCCTCAGCCTGAGCTCACAGATGGTTTGTTCGTACAGAATGACTTGGAGAAGAAGAGAGCTAAAAGAACAATACGGGGGTACTGTTCTATTTATAGTATAGAACAAACAACAGTTGCATCTTTGTTGACATCACCATGAAAGTGACATTGCAACACCTCGTAAAATCACGTCCAATGATGTATTGGCACGTGTAATAAACCCGAATGAAGTAAAATGTTGAATTTAAGGGACTAATTTTTTGAAAAATCAAAAACCTTGATTTTGAAAAGACTGGAAGTGTTAACATACCAAAAATAAGTTTCTGAATAACCTCGTACGGTATTTATATTCACAAATGAGCCAGTTGTCGATCGAGTGTAGCCGTTCGCGTAATTAATTGAAAGTTTGCGCAATGAAGGGTTAAAAGCGTCAACATGTAAATTCTTACCTCTGAGTATTGGTCCACTGTTTTGACTCCTACACTCTCTAGCAAAGTGACCTAACCTGTTGCACTTGTAACATTTAATTTTTGACTTATCCAACCCTACTTTTAGATTCCCATGCAACCCTGGAAATTTTCTCCCTGTCCTTTTGTAAAACTTACTGGTTCTAACACTCAGCAGTGCAAGTTGGTGTAATATGTCCATTTCCTCTAAATCAGTTGGATCAAAATGCTAGAGATCATTGAGTTCAAAGCACTGATTATCAGAGTTCTGGCTTTCTTCATTTGTTGTAAAAGCATAATTGGATGAGTAAGAATCAGAGTTAAAATTTCCACCAGCTGTTATATCAATAAAGTGATCATAACTCTGATCCTTACTACTTCTAGACTCTCCCTGACCCAAAAGAGCTGTGTTGCCAAATGAATAGTCATCTATAACTTTTCCATACTCTTGTAACTTCTTTTTCTGGTTCAACTCCCTTTCATAGGTCAGGAGTCTACCATGAAGCTGGGTTAGGGTCAGATCTTTGAACCTAACAGAATTCCTGGTTACAAAAGAAATTGTGTCCCATTTATCAGGAAGTGACCTAAGAAACCTGCTATTTTGGGCTGCATTAGTAAATTCAACCTTAACAAGTTTTAGTTCACTCATGAGACAGCAAAAGCGCTCAAACTGTTGTGTTAATGATTCACCCTTAATGTGACAAAATGTTTCATACTGTTGGTTTAAAATATACATGTTATTTTCAAGTACTTATTCAGTCCCCCCAAACTGTTGCTTAAGTGCATCCCATAACTCTTTGGCACTGTTACAGTGTAACAGCCCAGCATAGATCTCATTAGGTAGAGCAGATGCAATGATGCTAAATGCCTTGGCATCCAGTTCAGTTTTCTAAAAATCCTGTTCAGTATAGTTCTCTATTTTCTTAGGAACCAAAACCTTTAGATCCTCAGCACTTGGCACCATTGGAACATGTGGTCCAAAGATAACCGACTTCCAACATCCGGTGTTCTGTTAAGCTAGGATGTGACCCATCCTTCGCTCCCATATGTTGTATTCATTTCTCTTCAACATAGGTGGTTTAAAGAGTGAACCGATGTTATTGTTAACATCATGTGATTGTGACGTCATCCTGGTTGTTTTAGAGGTACTGATTAATCAACTTTGCTCGTGTTTAAACCTTACTCTGTTTTTCAACAAAACGAACAATTAAAAGTATCAACGATTTTGAGCTGAACTTTTACGTCAAAATGATTGTTAGATCAAATTTGACTGTCTGAACTCTGATACCAATTGTTAGGATCTGAGTTTGATTCGATTGTGTTTGTTTAACTAAAATGAAGATGAATTATAAATAATTGCAGCGGAAATAGATGAATAAACTTTCAACACAATCAAAGAGAGTATTGTTTTAAGCAAACATGTTTATCATAGAACTGGATGATTATATTTATTACAATCTTCAATTACAAATGCATGCATGCATACAATCTCCCCCTCAGCCTGAGCTCAAAGATGGTTTGTTCGTACAGAATGACTTGGAGAAGAAGAGAGCTAAAAGAACAATACGGGGTACTGTTCTATTTATAGTACAGAACAAACAACAGTTGCATCTTTGTTGACATCACCATGAAAGTACCATTGAAACACCTCGTTAAATCATGTCCAATGATGTATTGGCACGTGTAATAAACCCTAATGAAGTCAAATGTTGAATTTAAGGGACTAATTTTTCAAAAAATCAAAAACCTTGATTTTGAAAGGACTGGAAATGTTAACATACCAAAAATAAGTTTCTGAATAACCTCGTACGGTATTTATATTCACAAATGAGCCAGTTGTTGATCGAGTGTAGCCGTTCGCGTAATTAATTGAAAGTTTGCGCAATGAAGGGTTAAAAGCGTCAACATGTAAATTCTTATCTCTGAGTATTGGTCCACTGATTTGACTCCTACACTCTCTAGCAAAGTGACCTAACCTGTTGCACTTGTAACATTTAATTTTTGACATATCCAACCCTACTTTTAGATTCCCATGCAACCCTGGAAATTTTCTCCCTGTCCTTTTGTAAAACTTACTGGTTCTAACACTCAGCAGTTCAAGTTGGTGTAATATGTCCATTTCCTCTAAATCAGTTGGATCAAAATGCTAGAGATCATTGAGTTCAAAGCACTGATTATTAGAGTTCTGGCTTTCTTCATTTGCTGTAAAAGCATAATTGGATGAGTAAGAATCAGAGTTAAAATTTCCGCCAGCTGTTATATCAATAAAGTGATCATAACTCTGATCCTTACTACTTCCAGATTCTCCCTGACCCAAAAGAGCTGTGTTGCCAAATGAATAGTCATCTACAACTTTTCCAGACTCTTGTAACTTCTTTTTCTGGTTCAACTCCCTTTCATAGGTCAGGAGTCTACCATGAAGCTGGGTTAGGGTCAGATCTTTGAACCTAACAGAATTCCTGGTTACAAAAGAAATTGTGTCCCATTTATCTGGAAGTGACCTAAGAAACCTGCTATTTTGGGCTGCATTAGTAAATTCAACCTTAACAAGTTTTAGTTCACTCATGAGACAGCTAAAGCGCTCAAACTGTTGTGTTAATGATTCACCCTTAATGTGACAAAATGTTTCATACTGTTGGTTTAAAATTTACATGTTATTTTCAAGTACTTATTCAGTCCCCTCAAACTGTTGGTTAAGTGCATCCCATAACTCTTTGGCACTGTTACAGTGTAACAGCCCAGCATAGATCTCTATTTTCTTAGGAACCAAAACCTTTAGATCCTCAGCACTTGGCACCATTGGAACATGTGGTCCAAAGATAACCGACTTCCAACATCCGGTGCTCTGTTAAGCTAGGATGTGACCCATCCTTCGCTCCCATATGTTGTATTCATTTCTCTTCAACATAGGTGGTTTAAAGAGTGAACCGATGTTATTGTTAACATCCTGTGATTGTGACATCATCCTGGTTGTTTTAGAGGTACTGATTAATCAACTTTGCTCGTGATTAAACCTTACTCTGTTTTTCAACAAAACGAACAATTAAAAGTATCAACGATTTTGAGCTGAACTTTTATGTCAACATGATTGTTAGATCAAATTTGACTGTCCGAACTCTGATACCAATTGTTAGGATCTGAGTTTGATTCGATTGTGTTTGTTTAACTAAAATGAAGATGAATGATAAACAATTGCAGCGGAAATAGATGAATAAACTTTCAACACAATCAAAGAGAGAATTGTTTTAAGCAAACATGTTTATCATAGAGCTGGATGATTATATTTATTACAATCTTCAATTACAAATGTATGCATGCATACAATCTCCCCCTCAGCCAGAGCTCACAGATGGTTTGTTCGTACAGAATGACTTGGAGAAGAAGAGAGCTAAAAGAACAATACGGGGTACTGTTCTATTTTTAGTACAGAACAAACAACAGTTGCATCTTTGTTGACATCACCATGAAAGTGACATTGCAACACCTCGTAAAATCACGTCCAATGATATATTGGCACGTGTAATAAACCCTAATGAAGTCAAATGTTGAATTTAAGGGACTAATTTTTCAAAAAATCAAAAACCTTGATTTTGAAAGGACTGGAAGTGTTAACATACCAAAAATAAGTTTCTGAATAACCTCGTACGGTATTTATATTCACAAATGAGCCAGTTGTCGATCGAGTGTAGCCGTTCGCGTAATAATTGAAAGTTTGCGCAATGAAGGGTTAAAAGCGTCAACATGTAAATTCTTACCTCTGAGTGACCTTTTAACAAACCGGGAGCTTCATGATATTTGATTATGCTCTTGGGAATGCCAAACATTGGCCGTCTAAGGTTTTTATGCCTAAAAGTAAAGTTACGCGCAACTTTGCAAGTTAAAGGGACTAAAAGTGTTAATATGTCTAATTATACCTCTGAATGACATTTTAGTGAACTCGAAGCATCGTAATGTTTAATGATACACTCAAGAATTCCTAATATGGATTAGATGAGGCTTCGACGCTATTAAGCGATGAAATGCGCAAGTTTGCTCATTAGAGGGACCTAAAGCGTCAACTTTTAAATCTACGCCTTTTGGTGACCATTAAGTGATCGAGAGTGTAGCAATAATTAAACTCATGATTTAGAATGCCCATTACGGGCCATGGAAGGCTTGGATATCATTAAACGACATTTTGCGCTACTTTGTGCGATTAAAGGACTAATTGCGTCAAACTGCAAAAGTATACCTATTCGTAGGGTATCGAACCTTTCGGAATATGATCATAAGTTAAACATGCCCTAAATATCCTTTGTATAGCTTAGATATAGGCTTAGAGGTGTTTGGTGCGCAAAAATAAACTTGTACGTCATGCAGGGACTAAAAGTGTCAAAAAGTGCACAAGTTTGCATTTTCGCGCATATCTTGCATTCTGAATATATCCGGACACCCAAACATTTATGTAAGCATTAAAATACTTTATTTTAGTGTTCGGCATGATAAAATTACATTCGTCGCGTAATTTGGATCGTTTTTCGCGTCCGGACATGTTTCGTCGTAATTAGAAGAACAACGCGACCGTACGGCCAAACGAACCGACATCCGACATGTTTTTTAGCATGTTTCATGTCCCCTATGTCCGGGCATCATGGTGGAGCCTTGAAATGAGGTTAACGGGCCTTATACGCGTCAGAAAAGCCATTAAACATAGTTCAGGGACTGAAACTCCACATTCTGGAAATTATTTGCTGGGCTGGACTGTTAGGCGGGCTGCGTAAGGCCACACAGACCCCTACGCGGGCCGCGAGACCTGCACAGATGCAGAGAACAGCTGCAGACAGCCTGTTTGTTGCTGGTTTTTGTTCAAACTGGTTTCCTTCACTCACATACAAGACTCTAGGGGCTGCCCACTGAATTAAAACATGGTTTTATACCTGTCATGATCTGGTTATAACATCCCGACACTTGTCACGAACCTACGAAGACCCAAAAACTATAAATAGGAGGTGGGTTTCTTTGTTTAAACAAACCACTTCCCAAAATCTGCTCATTACTCTCAACTAGGAGGAGCCTGAACCTTTGGGAACCTTCATTCAGTTCATTGGACCCTTTGTAAGTGTCCTTAACCTTTCTTAGTTCAGTTTTACTTAGTTCATTATCCTAAAGTCAAACCGTCGTAATTAGAGTTTGACTTCGTGATTAATCACAATTTTTCCAGTCAAATTTCAAATTGAAAGTACCTATGAGTTGGTAATTATGTGGGTAATAAACCCTTAAAAGGGTACCCTCTGATTCCCACTCCAACTAGGTCAATTGTCGGGTCAAACTTAATCAGAAAAAGTCAACAGAAAGCTTAGTTTCAAATAAACGCATAATTAACAATGTAGAAGCCATGCAACCTGTTTTATCACTCATATAACTTGGCAATTAATGTAAGAACATGTCTAAGCATGTTCAACCCGACAATTTTCAGTTTAAGCTCGGTTCGGAACCCAAAGTCGCAAAAGTAGACTTTCGCTTTGACTTTCAGTTCTGACCCATTAGAGCATAGTTTAGAAATGCCTTAGAGCTTTATAAGGACCAGGTTACATGTTAGTATAACCCTCTGTGGTTATACAACTTGGTTCATTAGATATCCGATTCATATGCATGTTTCCGTTAAATGCTTAAATGTTGACTATTATGCCCTTTTAACCTTAAAACGAGATTTTTGAAAATATAAAAGAATATAAACCTTTATTACTGATTTATAAAGTTGTCCTTAAATTTTGACATCAGTTGTAGGTCTAGATTAGGAGTTATGCTCATTAGCGTAAATGAAAAGCTTTTTATTAATTAAACGGCGTAATTAGCATAAAGCCTATCTAAACCTAATTTTTGATACAAAAATTTTTACCTACTGATATAAAATAATAGTTTGGGATTTTTAAAGATTTTTATTTATTTTTAGGCTGAGCATAACATAGGATTCTAGCTTTGATTCGGTAATTGTCGGTTTTGCCCTTTTGGCCTATAAAATGAGTTTTACAAATCTTTTTGATACCAAACCTTTTTCTACTGATTTTATATGATAAATAAAATATTTTGAGCCTTCTGGAATAATAAAAATATTAGCTTTCCTTATAAGCCCGGAAATCGCTTAAAACCGTCTTCTTACGCGTTTTTAACGCATCGTATGTATTAAAACTATTTTAAATATATAAGACTTGATACCTACTGATATTTTAAGTAAATTATTATACTTTAGTAGTAAGGAAAAGTTTTAAACTTAGATTTCCAAATTTGACCTTTAAACCTTACGTGAAATTACCAAAATGCCCATTCGGTGCAAAGTTTGGTTATAAATGGTAAATTTCACATATATGTAATACCCTACTGATATAACTTATTAATTTTAGTATTTTTACTGATTATATCAGACCTGAAACTCAGATTTATATTAAATCTCTTTTATAACCTTTTAAATGACCAAAATACCCCTACGGGGCATAATTTGAGTTTAAATTCGTTTTGGGCATAATAGAAAATATCATACTGATTTCACAACATATTTAAGGCATATTAAGTTTGGAAACCTGTATATGACTCTTATGGTTACCCTTTATGCATTTTTCATGTTCGGTTCGGTTTATGTAACTAGTTTGCATAAATTGACCGAAACGGGTCAAACCTTATCGTTTTTGTCTCAAAATCCAGAATGTGTTTAGTTTGCCCATATTATACAAGTCTTCAAACTTTTCGGGTCTAAATCACATTCTATTCCGGTCTTCGCTTAATCATGCGTTTGAACCGTAGCTTCCTTTAAAACTAACCGGTCTAAGTTTAGGCTTAATTAAGACCCGCTAGGAATCTAATAGGTTATTAAAAACCTTTGTTCCAGATTTAGGAGCCCAGTAAAAGCTATCTGCATTTGCTGATTGAATACGATTGAGATAAATTGAATAATTTGCTCAGGTAAATACTTTTAAATTATTTTCCCTATACGGGCTTGGGGTACGGTACATAAAATACCACTTGGTCGGGCATTGAATTTTTGATCGTATGAAGGTTAATTTATTGATATGACCCGTTTAAATTGTTTTGTTTGCTTAAAGCCTTTGGGGGGTTAATGACCATGTCCCGGATATCCTTGGCATCATTTTAAGAAATGGCCACGACCTAAGCACGGGGTGTAGGCGTACACCCGACAGTGCATATATAAATAATAAGGTATAACCGCCGGTTTCGGGAATGACTCGCCGCGGGACTATATCATGTGGTGTGTCTATTAATCTTTAACCCGGTGTCAATCCGGGCTACTGAACGTATAACGAACATGTAATTCTTTTACAAGTATATATATAAATAATTATCCCAAGTTATAAAAAGTTTTGTGCCATGTGCATTCAAATAAATTTTCTTAAACATTTTCAAAATGAGTCAGTTAATTGTATTTACCAGTGTAAAATGACGTATTTTCCAAAAAGGCTAAGTGCAGGTACTACACGGAATAGGCTGGCTACTCCTAGCATCAATATAGAGTCTTGCAAGCTTAGATGTTAAAATCTGTTGAACAATTATCTTTTATTTGATCCGCCTGTGGATCCTTTACATTCCGTTTGTAATACTTTGATATTACTTTATATCGATTTGTAATATATTCTTCTTTTGCTTCCGCTGTGCATTAAATTGTGTTGTTTGACTATGATGATATCAACTACATCAAGGTACTCCCCATCGGGCCCACCGGTAATACATGGAAATATCGGGGTGTGACAGGTTGGTATCAGAGCCAACATTGAGTGAATTAAACACTAGCCTTTTGTGTTTAATCTCAATGACACAGTAGCACATTCCTTGACCTTCTGAGTCTAGACTTAACATAGGAATACTCTCATCTCTATTCGGAGAATTATTTCTTTCAATTCTATATATTTTAATATGTCGCCAAGCAAAGAAGCCGTAATGGAAATTTTCCCCATCCGAAGCTTAGGAATGCGGAGCTTTGTACTGCGACTAGGATAAACGTGCAACCAAGGAGAAAACATTCAGAAATAAAATGAAGAATAAACTCCTTTTGCTGAAGTTCGTTTCCTTAGTAAGTCCTTATAAGGGCATACTTATCTTTCAGTCCCTTCGTGGACAACATTATTTCTTTCTAGCCCCGTTTAGGGCAATTCTGTACCTCCTTTGAAATCATTGGAATGTTTTATCTAAATTTCAATATATATGAATATAATATATGAAATAAATCAAAATTTTCATTCCTTTTATAAGATCTATCATTATAATAAAATGGCAAAATCTAAAAATGACAAGACCTAGCCCGTGTGTCATTTTAAGACAGGGCCAAGATGGTAGTTCCTCAATTAGATTCAGATCCTTATTAACATCTCAATTTAGGATTATTCTGCATTAATATTAAAAAGAATCTTAAAGGTAAAACCTAGCCTATATGTCATTTCAGACAAGGCCAAGATGGTAAAACCTATTCAAAAGATTCAAATCCTTGTTAACATCTGTAAACATGTTAACATTCCTGGCAAATATGATTCGATAAAATCACATAAGTCATCCTTATACTGGGTTCTCCCAAAATCCTTTCTCATTTTGTGAATTAAGCATCCATTAGGGATGTAATGTTTATAGGCCATATTCATTTTCATATAAGACAAAAGACAGTCGTAGCCTACAACTCCCTGTCAAGAAAAGGCAATGAACTACGTACAAGCCTAAATACCTTGATTCTATAAAATCATGATTTATAATTTAAAGTTGTCCTTGTGGCTTGGCCTTTTGTGCCATAGTTATATTTTAATTAAATTTAGGATAATTATAATGAAAATCCTGAATAAAATAAATATCATTCCTTTTATGCCAGTATATATATTAAAAAGAATCTTAAAGGGGTATAACCTAGTTTGAATGTCAATAAAGACCTAGCTATAATGGTAAAACCTGTTTAAAAGAGATTCAGATCCTTGTTAACATCTGAAAACATGTTAACACTCCTGACAACAGTGATACGATAAAATCACACTTGTCATCTTTACATTAGGAATTTTCCAAACCCCTTATTTAGCCTAAATGATCAATATGAATCATGGTTAATAAACGTAGAACATGATGTATGTATCAAAACATCCATTTGGATGTATGCCTACGGGCCAAGGTGTATACATGAAAAAGATAGTATTTTATAACTTCTTGTCAAGACAAAGAACTGTGAAATTTTCCGATCCAAAGGATCATTGATTATGTTTTAAAATTTCCCTAGTGACAAGACCTCTGCGCCATCAAAAAGTCCTTTGGAACAAGCCCTTGTGCTATATAAAATGTCGGTACGACATTGACAGTCGTGACTTATGTCCCTTGTCTAATAAATATGAAGGATTATATTCCGTCTAAACGCCGGAGATGGTTTATTTAAAAACCTAGGCAAAACATAATCAAAATAAATTTTATACTATCTATTGGCCTATATGGTTTATTAACACCATGCAATTTAATTATCAAATTCGACAATTCACTATATAATTAAACAAATTATTACTACTTGGTCTGTAGCCTTCAAAGCTTCACCATGGCTGACTCATCTGAAGCTCACAATCATCCAGTTGATCAGGGTGATAATGCAAGACTGAACTTAATGGGCACCGAGTTGCAGGCTATGTTAGATACAGCCGTAAACAAAGCCGTGGACCGTGTATTAAAGGATCATAAGCGAAAGTGCGATAATACCCCAAATAAGGGTTACAATGTCACACCCCGACCACGTTAAAACAACAAACCGTGGAGGAAACGTCGGGGAGTGTTGTAATAGAATCATCGTTTCAACAACCATGGTAATTAAAAGTTTCGTTTTATTGATTCATCAAGTAATTTACATTGTCTTAAAACCAAACAAACAAATTAAACATCGTATACTATCGTTTTTATGTCACTAAGGCCACGTCCAGATCCTAAGTGAACATGCTTCCTAGCAATCATCACGCAACATCACCTGAAACATATGTAAAAACAAAGTCAGCAAAGAAATGCTGGCGAGCACATAGGTTTTGTGAGAGTATCAGATTCATGGCTCATTTGTATGTTGCAGTACCTTATTAGACTACAAGAGTCAAAAAACACAAACCTCGTTTTGAAAAGCGTATTGCAACATAACTTTAACCAACTCAAATCAAGATGGTTATAGTATATAAAATCTCGTAGCCATGATTCTTAACCCCAAAACATTTGTTTTAGCAAACCAATTCGTATAACATCTCGTTTAAACTCGTTAATAAAGCTCGTATGGTTTATATCATTTTGAAAACCTCGTTGTGTGACATCGTTTCAAATCGTTTCCCAAGTGAACTAAATAATGACATGAAATGTAATATGATAAAAGCACTTTTATATAAGATGTACCAGCGGCGTATCTACCATGCTTCTATCATGTTACACCCATCCCATTACCTAATCACAACCCAAACCAATCGTTCGTTCAAATCGTTTTATCTCGTTTAAGTTGTTCCACATCGTTTTAACTCGTCCCAAAATCGTATTCGTTTTAATTGTGAAACTACTTTTGGTCGTCTCGTTAATAACATTCAAACCTTCGTGACTCGACTACCTCGCTTCTCGTATTAACAAACCACCAAAGGGTAAGTTAACAATCATCAGATTCAGTCGTTACCTACATAACCCCCACACATAACCATGGGTGTAGTCTGATAACGGGATTTGTCAGATCCTATGGTGCCATAACCTAATACTGGTTGGCTTGATCAATGCTAATGAATGTCACTCGTTATGTAATTACAACCAACAAGTTCGTTCACATTATCGAAATTGTTATTAGTTTAATATAAACATCTTAATCGTTTTTGAAAACATCGTTAAAATATTGAAATCGTTTTAATACATATGAATCACCCCAAAATAATTGAAAATAGTAAAATAGGGGAACTATGTACTCACATTGAATGGAAGGGTATCCTTGATCTAAAGAACTTAGCGAAGCTCAGACAAACCAAGGAAATTCAAGTAGTAACTAGTAATCGGATCACTAGTAAATAAATCAACACCTAAATCGGAAGATCGGATAGAATGAGGTCTTGTAAACCAAATGAGTGTTGGAACTCATGTGATATGGTTTAAAAAAGCCTACATTCTAAATCGGAACTTAGCCTAAGTGCTTTCGACCCGTTACGACCCATTAAGGTAGCTTATGCTACTTTAACGCGTCGTTCGCGTAAAACTATGTTCGGATGGTTAACTATGTGCTATGTCAAGTCTTATATGCCCAATTATGCCTAATTATGTTACCATATCAGTTTAGATGTCAAAAACTGGTTCACATATGTAAAATACGGATTTAAGATTCAAAAGGGCGTTTTGGTCATTTCCTATGGGCATACAAGCTATTTAACAAATAACTAACCAATCCTATGTGAGCATAAGGTATAACCTCAGTGGTTATACACTAAGTAACTATGATCACTAATCAAGTTTGATCGGATCCTAATGATCGACCAAACGGGTCGGGTTCGAAAGTCTAAGCGGTTGTTTAGACCGCTTAACTTACGACCTTAAACAAGCACTAAACTAATAGTGACGAGTTAAACATGTCAAAACATGTTTAATTAACTTATAAAACTGATTTGGTATCAAAACAATGGGTTTTGATACCCGAAAATAGTTTCGTTGCAAAATGCGTGCTAAAACGCATTTTGACCGAAACTTTGACTCGTCACTACGCCTAGTTAACGTGGTAATCAGTAGGTATAATCGCTAAGGATTATAACTATCGTGATTACAATCACGTTGCAAAGTTCAATTGAACTTTGACTTGACCAATTGATGGTCAAAACCGAAAGTCAAACTGTTGGCCAAACTGTTTGACTTTCTGCTTAAACATAAAGAAAAGCATGAAAGAAGACTTACAAAGGGTCCTAGCTATCTTTTCTACAAAGAACAAGTTCCTAATCAGATGAAAGAGAGCTCCAAATCAGATTGTAGAGAAGAGAATGAGAGAATGAGCAAAGAATGAATGAAATTGCTTGGCTATTTATACTTGAGCATGATGAACAAGATCATTCCATGTGTTTGTGTGGCCATCAAGGATTAAATCATGGCCATACAATTGTTAGGAGCTGATTAGTAACCTTGGTGATAACTTAAACTTGCCCATCACACAAATGAATTGCCATAACAGCCCCTGAAGTATCAAACAGTTGCTGAAAATCAATTTCTGGTCGCTGGCACATTCATACGGCCCGCGTAAGAGACAGGGGCAGGCTTACGCGCCCTGCCTGGCCTCCCCAGATCAGCAAAAGTTTCAGAATTGACAGTTCGGGTTCCTACACTTGTTTGAGTCCATTTCAGGCACTTTTGACACCCGTTAAGCCATTTTCAAGGCTCTACAAGGTCAATAAAGTTTAGAGGACTCAAAATATGCTTGGAACACTCACGGATGTTGGCTCGTTTGGTCATACGGTCGCGTTGTTCGTTAAATTACGACGAAACTCAAACGGACGCGAAAACGAACCAAATTAAGCGACGAACGGTATTTTTGCATGCCGATCACTAAAATAAAAATAATTTAGCGTGTACAAAAATTTTGGGTGTCCAGATGTGGTCAGAACGTAAGATATGCGCGAAAATGCAAACTTACGTCGTTTTTCACACTTTTAGTCCCTGTAAGATCAAATAAGTATATTTTTGCACACCGAACCACTCAAAGCTTATTTCTAAGCTATGTTTAAGTTATTTATGGTATCTTTACCTTATGATCAAGTTCCGGACTCTTCGATACCATACGAATCGGTATAGTTTCACAGTTTGACACAAATAGTCCCTGCGATCGAATAAACTCGTTTTCAACACACCAAACCATTCAAAACTTATTTCTAAGTTATGTGAAGGTTATTTTAGGTATTTTAAGCCTATGTCACTATTCCGGAGTGTTTGTCGCGTTAAACTGACTGCGTTAACACACCAATTTGCGTATAACTTTCCAGAAAGTGATTTAAAGCTTGAAATCGGAATCGAATCGAATCGTAAAATCATCAAACACAAAAACACACATAATAACACGACAACACATTGTTTTATTGATAACTAACATTGTTTTACATTGTACATCGATTAAAGAGCACAGTTGTCACAGTCTCCCCTACTTTAAGAAATTTCGTCCCGAAATTTTAACTAGAGTAAAAACAAGTAAACTCTGGGCCACGTTTGGATTCCCAGCAAATCTTGACCAAATGAATTCGTTTGTTCTTCAACTGTTTGTATGTACGGTCCACTATCTCCACAGGTTTCTCGACAAAGTGCATCGTTTCATCGATTTGGATTTCGTCGAGTGGAATGTGAAGATCAGCGTCTGCTAAACACTTTCTCAAATTGGACACGTGAAAAGTCGGATGAATATTTCCAAGCTCTGGAGGTAGCTCTAGTTGATAGGCAACCTTTCCAACTCTTTCAACAATCTTAAATGGTCCAACATATCGTGGTGCAAGTTTTCCTTTCTTTCCAAATCTCACCACTCCCTTGCAAGGTGACACCTTGAGTAGGACATGGTCTCCGACTTGAAATTCTAAGGGCTTGCGTCGTAAATCCGCATAACTCTTTTGACGGCATCTAGATGTCACAAGATTATCGCGAATTTTCTTGATTTTTTATGTTGTTTCCAGAACAAGCTCCGGCCCAGTAAGCTGAGCTTCACCGGTCTCGTTCCAACAAACAGGTGAACGACATTTTTGACCGTAGAGAGCCTCGAATGGTGCCATATTAATGCTAGCATGATAACTGTTGTTGTAAGAGAACTTGATGAATGGCAGATGAGAGTCCTAATTACCACCAAAGTCAATCACACATGCTCTAAGCATATCCTCCAAAGTTTGAATCGTTCTCTCAGATTGTCTATATGTTTGGGGATGATAAGAAGTGCTTAGATTTAGTTGGGTTCCTATAGCAGATTGCATGGCTTTCCAAAAATGAGATGAAAATCGAGCATCATGATCGGATATGATGTCCAAAGGAACACCATGTCGAGATACAATCTCATCAACATAAATCTTTGCAAGTTTATCAGCAGATAGATCCTCGCGAATCGCAATAAAATGAGCTGACTTTGTTAATCAATCGATGACAACCCAAATAGCATCGTGACCTTTAGATGTACTCGGTAATTTAGTGATGAGATAAATGGCAATGTTCTCCCACTTCCAAACCAGTATCTCTGGTTGTACAAGCAAACCAGAAGGTCGTTGATGTTCTGACTTGACTTTGAGATAAGTTAGGCATTTCGACACATACAAGGCAACATCTTTCTTCATACCAGGCCACCAGATCTTAGTACGAAGATCCTTGTACATTTTATTAGCACCAGGATGGACAGAATATCGAGACTTATGTGATTCGTCCATCACTAAAGTGCGAAGATCGTCTTGTTTCGGAATCCACAAACGATCCATGAAATAGAGTAAACCATCATCCTTCGCTTCAAGTTTAAGGTCAAGCTGATGTGGGAATTCCTTACCTATCAAATCTTGTGAAACACAAGATTGCTGAGCTTAAAGAACACGAGTTTGAAGATCAGATAGGGTTCGAACAGAATGAAGCTTGACTCGCTCCTTTCGACTAAGCGCATCGGCTATGACATTCGCCTTACCAGGATGGTAGCGAATTTTGCAATCGTAATCATTTAAGAGTTCAACCCAACGTCGTTGCCTCATGTTCAACTCCTTCTGATTAAGAATATGCTGGAGACTCTTGTGGTCTGTGAAAACCACACAATTCGTGCCATAAAGATAGTGTCTCCAGATTTTGAGAGCGAAAACCACGGCTCCCAACTTAAGATCATGAGTCTTGTAGTTCTTCTCATGAACTTTCAATTATCTAGACGCTTATGCTATAACTTTGCCTCGTTGCATGAGAACACAACCAAGGCCTAAGTTGGATGCATCGCAGTAGACAACGCAATCATTGTTTCCCTCAAGCAAAGATAGAACAGGAGCATCACGTAGCTTCTGTTTCAGCATTTGAAACGCTTCTTCTTGTTTGGGTCCCCACTCAAAAGGCTTATTCTTCTGAGTCAAAGCAATGAGTGGAATCACAATCTTCGAAAAGTTCGAAATGAAACGTCGATAATAGCCAGTGAAACCAAGAAAAGAATGAATTTCTGTAGGTGTTGTTGGTGTATTCCAATCCTTAATAGCAGCTATTTTGGATGGATCCACATGAATACTCTGCTCGTTGACTATATGTCCCAAAAACTGAACCTCTTTAAGCCAAAATTCACACTTGGAGAATTTAGCAAAAAGTTGTTCCTTCTTCAGGAGTTCCAAGGTCAAACGAAGGTGTTGCTCGTGATTGGCTCTAGACTTTGAATAAATAAGGATATCGTCGATAAACACAATGATGAACTTGTCTAAATAAGGTTTACAGACCCTATTCATTAAGTCCATGAAGATAGCTGGAGCATTCGTCAAACCAAAAGGCATGACTGTAAACTCGTAATGCCCATATCTTGTGCAGAAAGCGGTTTTGGGAATATCTTCTTCGAGTACACGAAGCTGATGATACCCAGAACGCAGATCGATCTTGGAAAAACAGGTAGCACTTTACAGTTGATCAAAGAGATCATCAATTCGAGGTAGGGGATATCGATTCTTGATGGTAAGCTTATTAAGCTCACAATAATCGATGCACATTCGAAAAGATCCATCTTTCTTTTTGACAAAGAGGAAAGGAGCACCCCAAGGTGAATAATTTGGACGGATGAATGCTTTATTAGATAACTCTTGAAGCTGCTTTGATAACTCTTGCATCTCAGACGGTGCAAGACGATAAGGTGCTTTCGCAATTGGGTTAGCATTGGGTACAAGGTCAATATGAAACTCGACTTGACGAACTGGAGGCAAACCAGGTAGTTCATCGGGAAACACCTCTGGATAATCCCGAACAATCGGAATATCCTGTATACTCTTGCTCTTGCCTTTCTCCTCGGTGACATGTGCCAGAAAGGCAACATATCCCTTTCGTAGGTAACTTTGAGCTTTCGTACACGACATGAGTTTCAATCCACCAGATGGTTTCTCGCCACGAACTTCCAGAACATCGCCAGATGAAAGAGGAATACGAATGATCTTATTGAAACAAATCACCTCAGCATGATGTTTGGTTAACCAATCCATCCCCACGATAATGTCGAAACTGTGACAACTCGAAATTTAGAACCTTTCGTTGTATGCTTAAACGTGTGAATAGTTAAACTTATGTGATTAATGATAAGCTACAACCTTTTATATGATTATGTGTTAGGTTACATGTGTGCTTATATGTATATATCCGAGTATGTATATGAACCGAAACGACACGAACCCGGCTCGAGACCATGTGGTCTCGAGTAAACCGTAACACTTGGGCCGGATGGGCCACGCACCCCATTGGACTCAACCGAAACCCATTAGGGTGCACTACTTAGGACTAGTATATATTCCTCATGTTAGCCATAATTGTCATGTTTGGGCAACAACACTCATACTCCCCAACACACACACTCTCCACTCTCTCACACTAAAACCCTAAACACTAAACATCACCCCTTCTCCTTCTTCTCGGATCCAACCAACCGACCACCAAAGGGATTCTCGGATTTTTGCTTGTTCACACCAAACAAAGCTTCATCTTTCACCACCTCACAACCGGTTAGTAAATCTATGATGTTTGTTGTTGTTTGATAAGGGTATGAATGATAGAACTTAACTAGTGTGGTGTATGCTTGATAATGTTTGTGAACCGAATGTGTATTGTGTTTTGAGTTGATAATGATGTATGATAATCGGTTGAGCATGTTTGATAGTACACATTGATGTTAGGTTAGTGTTCAAGAAATCGGTTCATAAATATCCTATGTTATGAGTTTACATTCGGTTGATAATGATTATATGTTTATGATGTTGATGTTACAAATGATATAATTTAACTAGTGTAGTGGTATGATTGATGATGTTTTGTGAATCGATTTGTGGGTAATATTGATAATCGGAACATGCTTGATTTCGGATATGTGGCATAATGAACTCATGATATTTTGTGTTTAAATGTAGTCTAAAACACTAGTTGTTGATGTTCATATAAATCGGATTGTGTATTCTTGTGTTAAGAACCGAAAGCTTGCCAACTAGGGTGATTGTTGATAAGTTGTTCATGATTCTTGTTAGACTTAGGTTCATATGAATGAAGATGAGTTACTTGAATATTTGAATGATGATGAACAGGATGAATGTATGAAGAACTTGATGAACATCATAAGAACATGGTTGAATATTTGAAATCTGAATTGTTTGATCCATTTTAGGAAATTTCTAGACAAATAAACATGTTTAAGGAATTTGGTTGGATAGTACAAACTGCATGAAATCAGAATGTTAGTGGATAGTACACTGTTCCGAATCAGCTCCTGTCCACTCGTAACCATCAGTTGCGACTCGAAACCAAGCACAACGAGTCGAAATCTCCCGGTTGCGACATCAGTTGCGAGTCGCAAACACCCGGTTGCGACTCGAAACCACACTTGATCAAGCACAGACCTTGTGACTCGAAACCACCGTTGCGAGTCCAGTTGCGACTCGTAACCAAAACAGCATGGACCGAAACCATGGTTGCGACTCCGGTCGCGAGTCGCAAACGCCTAGTTGCGACTCGGGATCATATGCGGGTACACACTGTTGGACTTGTTTAATTATGGGCTTATTTGATTGGGCCGGACTCTTGGGCCTAGTGTACAGACCTGATATATTGCTGTTGAATGTGAATGTCGATGAACTGCATGCAACGTGCTAGCATACGTGTAACCCATACGTGCACTACTTGAATACGAACCTGATTGTATGATACAACTATGATAGGACGTGAGTAGCCACAACATTGCTTGTTTGACTTTTCTGTGTTTCTACCGAGCAAACCAAGGTGAGTTCACACCCTCTACAAAGCATGGGATTCCCAGGGGTCGGGAATTGGGGTTAAGGAACTGGGTTCCTCGTCCTCCTTGGGTAGGACAGCAAAGGTTCAGGAATGTAATTCCTCGTCCTCACGGACAGATAACTCGTACTAGACCAAAACTCTATCACGAAGTCCCTCCTTTTTATATCGACTTAATCGCCGGGCCAATGGCGAGCGGGTCATTAGTTAGATAGCGCTATTTAGGTCTGACAAACCTCACACCATGCCGCAGAGGACGGGCGTGAACTAATGGATCTGGGGCACGTCAATGATGATAGACATTGACAGTTTCAGGGCACATAAACATGACTACAGTCAGCAGTCGATATGGTAACGAGTCTAGTGTATACATGGGGTAGCCCCCACGGCCGAAATGCCAGATAACTAACACGGGGTAGCCCCCACGGCAGGATTGCCAGAGTAACCGGGAATAAACATGTCACGTTTTTTAACTATGGGGTAACCCCCACGGCAGGATGCCAGCTAAAGGGAACTGTTTTCGAAACAACTTAAAACGAACACCCAACCGTGAACTCACTCAACTAGTTGTTGACTCGTTACTACATGCTTTGCAGGTCCTTAGGTTCTTAAGCTGGAGCTTGCATGGAGGAGGATCGTTGTGGGACATGGACGACTGTGTGCCATGTCAAACTATGAAACAATGAAACTTATGTTTTGATTTAAGACTTATGCTTCCGCTTGTAACTTAACTATGTTTTGTTTGAACACCAATTGTATTGGGTGGATTTTTATAACTATTCATATGCTTGTTCAATATGATTGGTGGCTAGATCCTGGTCAGTCACGCCTCCAAGCGGTAGTACTCCGCAGGTGGATTTTGGGGGTGTGACAGATTGGTATCAGAGCCAGGTTATAGAGAACTTGGTTTTAATAAAGGGGAAAACGTTTTTTTGTTAAAACCGGACTATAACCTGTACAGTGCTCAACGGTCCACAACGATGCTTCACTCCACATGCAAGGCTCGACATTCTAGGTAATATGATCTGTGTATATATTGCCTACTTGCTAGTTACATGGTACATTGCTCAATGGTATGCTTGGTTAGTATAACTACTGTTGCTTGAACACGTGCGTGCTTACTCTATCCTATCATCGCACTTTCGCGAACCCCACTCACTCGCATTCTTCTTGGTATGAAGATCATGTCTGGACGCGTTAACATGACACAAGCCCAGTTGACGGCTCTGATCAACGAACGAGTTGCCGCAGCACTCGCAGCTGCACACGCAGGAGGTATATCCTGCAGTCCGAACTCATTCTAGGATCTTTAGGATCCTACTCTCGTGAACCAACCTTTGTGTTAAACTCTGTCTTTTCTTTCACCTACGATAGGTCAGCACGTTCAGCAACCCGTGTGCACTTTTAAGACTTTCATGGACTGCCGACCAACTACTTTTAGCGGCACTGAAGGAGCAGTAGGTCTCCTACACTGGTTTGAGAAGCTAGAATCTGTCTTCGAAATGTGTGAATGCCCTGAGGCGCGCAGGGTGAAGTACGCTACTGGTACTCTCGAGGGTTTAGCCCTCACATGGTGGAACGCTCAAGTTCAGATGCTAGGGTTGGTTGCTGCCAACGCCACCCCATGGGAAACTTTCAAGGAAATGATAAAGGAAGAATACTGCAGTCGTGATGAGATTCACAAACTCGAGGTGGAGTTCTTCAACCTCAAGATGACGGGGTCGGAGATTGAAGCTTATGTGAAAAGGTCGAACGAACTGGCAATTCTGTGCCCTACTATGGTGGATCCCCCCATCAAACGCATCGAACTGTTTCTGCAGGGCTTAGTGCCAGAAATCCAAAGTCATGTGACTTCAGCGAACCTCGCCACCTACCAGCAAACCGTTCAGTTGGCTCACCGTCTCACGGATCAAGCGGTGGAGCAGAACAAGTTACCAAAACGCATTGGCGCTGCAACTACTACTGGTACCTCTAGTGACAACAAACGGAAGTGGGATGGAACTTCAAGTAAGGGATCGACTTCTGTTCAGTCCCAGTCTCAGCAGAGGAAGACTGATGACTACAAGAGCCCTAATCAGCAATCGTCTGGTGGTGGATACAAAGGAAATCATCCCAAATGCAATCGCTGCAGCCTGCACCACAGCGGACCATGCACCAGGGGCAACTGTCATAGGTGCAACAAGCCTGGTCATGCTGCAAAGGATTGCAGGAGCTTATACCCCGCTAACCAGAATCGCCAGCAAGCTCAACAGAACCAGCGCCAGCAACAGCAACAGGGTGATAACAAAGGGTGCTTTCAGTGTGGAGCTGAGGGCCACTTCAAGAGAGATTGTCCCCAACTGAACAGGAACCAGAACAACAACAACAACAACAATAACAACAATCAGGGGAATGGTAACAATGGGAACAACAACAACAATGGCGCCAGGGGGCGAATGTTTATGATCGGCCAAGGTGAAGCAAGGAACGACCCCAATGTTGTGGCGGGTAAGTTCCTTCTCGACGACTTTTATGTTTCAGTTTTATTTGATTCGGGTGCCGATACTAGCTACGTGTCACTAGAAGTTAGTCGAATGCTTAAGCGTATTCCAACCCCTCTGAATAACAAGCACACCGTAGAGCTAGCAAATGGTAAGAGTTTAGAAGCCACACACGTAGTCAAGGGTTGTAAACTCATTCTCGCTGACCAGACCTTCTCTATCGACCTCATTCCTATTGTCTTGGGTAGTTTCGACGTTGTCATTGGAATGGATTGGTTATCCCAACACCGAGCAGAGATTCTTTGCAACGAGAAGGTTGTCCGTATTCCAGGTCCCGATGGTGAACCTCTCATGGTTCATGGCGACAAGAGGAGTGCTGTTGAGAACGTCATTTCTCTCCTTAAGGCCCAAAAGTACTTGCGAAAGGGCCACACTGCTATTTTGGCTCTTATTACTGACACCACGGAGAAAGAGAAGAAGATAGAAGATTTCCCAGTTGTACGCGACTATCCAGAGGTATTTCCTGAGGAATTACCTGGTCTTCCGCCTCATCGCCAAGTCGAGTTTCAGATTGAACTAGCTCCTGGAGCTGCGCCTATAGCCCGTGCGCCTTATCGTCTAGCTCCATCAGAGTTGAAAGAACTCTCCACGCAATTACAAGAGCTCCTGGATAAGGGTTTTATTCGTCCTAGCTCATCGCCCTGGGGAGCTCCAGTATTATTTGTGAAGAAGAAAGACGGTACTTTCAGGATGTGCATCGACTACCGAGAACTCAACAAGGTGACGGTGAAGAATCGTTATCCTCTACCGTGTATCGACGACTTGTTCGACCAGTTGCAAGGGTCGAGCTACTATTCGAAGATCGATTTGAGATCGGGTTATCACCAGCTGAGAGTCCGGGAAGAGGACGTCTCCAAGACAGCTTTTAGAACGCGTTACGGACACTATGAGTTTTTGGTCATGCCTTTTGGGATGACAAATGCACCTGCGGTTTTCATGGACTTGATGAACCGAGTGTGCAAGCCTCACTTGGACAAGTTCGTTATAGTCTTCATCGACGACATCCTGATCTATTCTAAGAGTCGGGAGGAACATGAGCAGCATCTGCGACTTATTCTGGAACTCCTTCGAACAGAACAGCTTTATGCAAAGTTCTCGAAATGCGACTTCTGGCTTCGAGAAGTCCATTTCCTAGGCCACGTGGTGAACAAGGATGGGATCCACGTTGATCCATCCAAGGTAGACTCAATAAAGAACTGGCCTGCACCTCGTACACCAAAGGAAATTCGCCAATTCTTGGGTTTGGCAGGATACTACCGGAGATTCATAAAGGATTTTTCTAAGATTGCACAACCTCTCACCTCACTAACGCAGAAGGGCGTTGTTTATCGCTGGGGAAACGCACAGGAGTTGGCATTTCAGCACCTAAAGGATAGACTTTGTAGCGCACCTATCCTCTCCTTGCCGGAAGGCACAGACGACTTTGTGGTTTACTGCGACGCATCAATTCAGGGTCTTGGTTGCGTGTTGATGCAACGAGATAAAGTTATAGCCTACGCTTCACGCCAACTCAAGGTCCACGAAAAGAACTACACGACGCACGACTTAGAGCTGGGAGCTATTGTCTTTGCACTCAAGTTATGGCGGCATTACCTGTATGGTACCAAGTGCGCGATCTACACCGACCACAGGAGCCTCGAGCATATCTTCAAGCAGAAGGAACTGAATATGCGGCAACGACGATGGGTCGAGTTGCTAAGCGACTACGAGTGCGCAATCAGATATCACCCGGGCAAAGCCAATGTTGTGGCTGACGCCCTCAGTCGGAAGGACACTGCGCCTAAGCGCGTACGAGCTTTACAACTCACGATCCACTCTAGTCTCCCTTCCCAGATACGAGCTGCTCAGACAGAAGCACTGAAACCAGAAAACGTCAGGGCTGAAGCCCTACGCGGATCGAGGCAACGATTGGAACAGAAGGAAGACGGTGCTTACTACGTAACGGGACGCGTTTGGGTCCCACTTTATGGCAACCTACGAGAGCTTGTGATGGATGAAGCACACAAGTCTCGCTACTCAGTACACCCTGGATCAGATAAGATGTATCATGACATCAAAACTACGTACTGGTGGCCTAGCATGAAGGCCCACATAGCGACCTACGTCAGCAAGTGTTTGACTTGTGCAAGGGTCAAGTCGGAATACCAGAAACCATCAGGCCTGCTCCAACAGCCAGAAATACCTCAGTGGAAATGGGAGCAAATTTCCATGGATTTTGTTACTGGCCTACCTAGATCCCAGCGCGGGAACGATACTATTTGGGTGATCGTGGATCGACTCACAAAATCTGCACACTTCTTGGCTATCAAGGAAACGGATAAGTTCTCCACTCTTGCAGAAATCAACATCAAGGAAATCGTTTCGAGGCACGGGGTGCCCTCCTCCATTATCTCAGATCGAGATGCACGTTTTACTTCTGAGCTGTGGCAAGCAATGCACAAATCCTTTGGCTCACGACTAGACATGAGCACAGCGTACCATCCTCAGACGGACGGGCAGTCCGAGCGCACCATTCAAACCTTAGAAGACATGCTTCGTGCATGTGTAATCGACTTTGGCAACCGCTGGGAAAAGCATCTGCCACTTGTGGAATTCTCGTACAATAACAGCTACCACACCAGCATTGGAGCTGCTCCGTTTGAGGCATTGTACGGACGTAAATGCCGGTCTCCTCTTTGCTGGGCAGAGGTGGGAGATAGTCAGATCACTGGTCCAGAATATGTGGTAGATACAACCGAGCAGATCGCTCAGATCCGAAAACGCATGACGGCCGCTCGTGAACGTCAGAAAGTTTACGCCGACATGGGCAGGAAACCACTTGAGCTCCAGGTTGGGGAGCGGGTACTACTCAAAGTTTCACCCTGGAAGGGTGTGGTTCGTTTTGGTAAACGCGGCAAACTCAACCCACGATACGTTGGACCTTTCGAGGTCATTGAGAAAATAGGCAGGGTGGCCTACAGGTTGAACTTACCAGCGGAACTCGGTGCAGTTCACAACGTTTTTCACGTGTCGAATCTGAAGAAGTGTCCGTCAGATGAGACCCACGTAGTTCCTTTGAAGGAACTCACGATCGACGAGCAGTTACGATTCGTCGAGGAACCAGTCGAGATCACGGACCGGGATGTTAAGGTCCTCAAGAGCACTAGGATACCTCTCGTTCGAGTTCGTTGGAACTCACGTCGCGGCCCAGAGTTCACCTGGGAGCGCGAAGACCAGATGAAACAAAAATATCCCCAACTGTTCGCAAACAGTACACCCACTACTGAGGCTGAAGCTACGGAATTTCGGGATGAAATTCCAGATCAACGGGGGGTGGATGTGACACCCCAGGAAAACCAGGAAAACCATACAACTTAACTAGCTTCCTCAGTGAGTGCTTACCAAATTTCGGGACGAAATTTCTTTCAACTTGGGGATGATGTGACAACTCGAAATTTAGAACCTTTCGTTGTATGCTTAAACGTGTGAATAGTTAAACTTATGTGATTAATGATAAGCTACAACCTTTTATATGATTATGTGTTAGGTTACATGTGTGCTTATATGTATATATCCGAGTATGTATATGAACCGAAACGACACGAACCCGGCTCGAGACCATGTGGTCTCGAGTAAACCGTAACACTTGGGCTGGATGGGCCACGCACCCCATTGGACTCAACCGAAACCCATTAGGGTGCACTACTTAGGACTAGTATATATTCCTCATGTTAGCCATAATTGTCATGTTTGGGCAACAACACTCATACTCCCCAACACACACACTCTCCACTCTCTCACACTAAAACCCTAAACACTAAACATCACCCCTTCTCCTTCTTCTCGGATCCAACCAACCGACCACCAAAGGGATTCTCGGATTTTTGCTTGTTCACACCAAACAAAGCTTCATCTTTCACCACCTCACAACCGGTTAGTAAATCTATGATGTTTGTTGTTGTTTGATAAGGGTATGAATGATAGAACTTAACTAGTGTGGTGTATGCATGATAATGTTTGTGAACCGAATGTGTATTGTGTTTTGAGTTGATAATGATGTATGATAATCGGTTGAGCATGTTTGATAGTACACATTGATGTTAGGTTAGTGTTCAAGAAATCGGTTCATAAATATCCTATGTTATGAGTTTACATTCGGTTGATAATGATTATATGTTTATGATGTTGATGTTACAAATGATATAATTTAACTAGTGTAGTGGTATGATTGATGATGTTTTGTGAATCGATTTGTGGGTAATATTGATAATCGGAACATGCTTGATTTCGGATATGTGGCATAATGAACTCATGATATTTTGTGTTTAAATGTAGTCTAAAACACTAGTTGTTGATGTTCATATAAATCGGATTGTGTATTCTTGTGTTAAGAACCGAAAGCTTGCCAACTAGGGTGATTGTTGATAAGTTGTTCATGATTCTTGTTAGACTTAGGTTCATATGAATGAAGATGAGTTACTTGAATATTTTAATGATGATGAACAGGATGAATGTATGAAGAACTTGATGAACATCATAAGAACATGGTTGAATATTTGAAATCTGAATTGTTTGATCCATTTTAGGAAATTTCTAGACAAATAAACATGTTTAAGGAATTTGGTTGGATAGTACAAACTGCATGAAATCAGAATGTTAGT
Organism: Helianthus tuberosus; assembly: GCA_030545235.1. Classification (NCBI taxonomy): domain Eukaryota; kingdom Viridiplantae; phylum Streptophyta; class Magnoliopsida; order Asterales; family Asteraceae; genus Helianthus; species Helianthus tuberosus. The sequence goes on from JARYGA010032168.1 coordinate 52,536, forward strand.
GGATAGTACACTGTTCCGAATCAGCTCCTGTCCACTCGTAACCATCAGTTGCGACTCGAAACCAAGCACAACGAGTCGAAATCTCCCGGTTGCGACATCAGTTGCGAGTCGCAAACACCCGGTTGCGACTCGAAACCACACTTGATCAAGCACAGACCTTGTGACTCGAAACCACCGTTGCGAGTCCAGTTGCGACTCGTAACCAAAACAGCATGGACCGAAACCATGGTTGCGACTCCGGTCGCGAGTCGCAAACGCCTAGTTGCGACTCGGGATCATATGCGGGTACACACTGTTGGACTTGTTTAATTATGGGCTTATTTGATTGGGCCGGACTCTTGGGCCTAGTGTACAGACCTGATATATTGCTGTTGAATGTGAATGTCGATGAACTGCATGCAACGTGCTAGCATACGTGTAACCCATACGTGCACTACTTGAATACGAACCTGATTGTATGATACAACTATGATAGGACGTGAGTAGCCACAACATTGCTTGTTTGACTTTTCTGTGTTTCTACCGAGCAAACCAAGGTGAGTTCACACCCTCTACAAAGCATGGGATTCCCAGGGGTCGGGAATTGGGGTTAAGGAACTGGGTTCCTCGTCCTCCTTGGGTAGGGCAGCAAAGGTTCAGGAATGTAATTCCTCGTCCTCACGGACAGATAACTCGTACTAGACCAAAACTCTATCACGAAGTCCCTCCTTTTTATATCGACTTAATCGCCGGGCCAATGGCGAGCGGGTCATTAGTTAGATAGCGCTATTTAGGTCTGACAAACCTCACACCGTGCCGCAGAGGACGGGCGTGAACTAATGGATCTGGGGCACGTCAATGATGATAGACATTGACAGTTTCAGGGCACATAAACATGACTACAGTCAGCAGTCGATATGGTAACGAGTCTAGTGTATACATGGGGTAGCCCCCACGGCCGAAATGCCAGATAACTAACACGGGGTAGCCCCCACGGCAGGATTGCCAGAGTAACCGGGAATAAACATGTCACGTTTTTTAACTATGGGGTAACCCCCACGGCAGGATGCCAGCTAAAGGGAACTGTTTTCGAAACAACTTAAAACGAACACCCAACCGTGAACTCACTCAACTAGTTGTTGACTCGTTACTACATGCTTTGCAGGTCCTTAGGTTCTTAAGCTGGAGCTTGCATGGAGGAGGATCGTTGTGGGACATGGACGACTGTGTGCCATGTCAAACTATGAAACAATGAAACTTATGTTTTGATTTAAGACTTATGCTTCCGCTTGTAACTTAACTATGTTTTGTTTGAACACCAATTGTATTGGGTGGATTTTTATAACTATTCATATGCTTGTTCAACATGATTGGTGGCTGGATCCTGGTCAGTCACGCCTCCAAGCGGTAGTACTCCGCAGGTGGATTTTGGGGGTGTGACAGAAACTCCCAAGTTGCATCGGTACGAGGTCAATGGGAAAAAGATGGTTATCGAGGTTCGATTGACAACCATGAAGAAAAGAATCGAGTACGAGTGGTTTACCAGTAGCAACTTCAACAGATAAGGGTTTCCTCAGTTTAGTTCTAGGTATTGCAAGTAAAGGCTCAAAGGATAACGAAACAAAACTCCTATCGGCACCAGAATCGAAAAGAACAGATGCAAGCTGATTGTTAACAAGGAACGTACCATTAACAACCTCGTTGTCTGCCCTCGCCTCGTTCGCGTTTAGATTGAATGCTCGCCCACGAGCGGGATTTACATTTGCGATTGCGTTCAGATTTGCATTCGCATTTACCAACCTCGGGCAGTTGTTGCGGAAATGACCCATTTCTCCGCAATTAAAACACGAACCAGGTGGGAATCTCGCAACATTCCCCTGAAATTGTGCTGGAACCTGAGCAGCCTGATTTTAACCAAAACGACAAATGTTGGCCAAATGCCCAAGTCTACCACACGTAGCACACTGTTTACAGGCCTGTTGGGCAACATGGTGACCATTACATTGAGCATAGTGAGGTGCGGTACCAGCATATGCTTTCTTTGCAGAAGGTTGAGTTGGTGGGTTTTGAGGGTTCTGAGCATTTTGTGCAGTTACTGCAAAATTCTGAGCACCCTTTCGCTTTCTCGACTTCTTCGATGACTCACATTTCTTACCCTTACCCTTTTCCTTATCAGCATCGGTCGACTTCTTTTTATCACCCTTGCGGGTAAATTTACCCTTCCTGACTTGAGACTCAGTCAGGGTAGCAGACAACTCGATCGCATGACGGACGGTAGTAGGATTAAAATCCTGTTACAATATCCTGAATGGAATCGGGTAAACCATCGATATACCTCTCGATAGCTTTCTCCAGTGGGGTAACCATAGTGGGACACAACAAACTGAGCTCCTCAAATCGATCCGTATAAGCACGGTGTTCTCCCCCGTCTTGTTTCAAATCATCGAATTCTCGTTCTAAAGCTCGAATCTCATGACGGGGACAGAACTCTCTCATCATGAGAGCTCGGAGCTCTTCCCAAGTTTGTGCTAATGCCACTTCGGCACCCCTATCGCGCATAATACCATTCCACCAGGTAAGCGCTCGCTTCTCAAACACGCTAGATGCAAACTCAACCTTACGCGCATTCGGACACTGCACATGTCTGAATGTGCTCTCGATACTCTCGAACCACTGCAGGAGCGCAGTTGCTCCTTGTGACCCAGAAAACTTCAACGGCTTAGCAGAATTGAAATTCTTGAAATTACATTGAGCATTATTGTTGTTATTATTGTTGTTGTATAACTCGTGGATTTGGGTCACAACACCTGGAAGTACAACAACCATTTGCTGAGAGACAAGGGCTGCGATTTCTTCAACAGTAAAAGTTTGAGCATCGCGTCGAGGAGGCATTGTCTAACAATGAAACATGAGAAACGAGTGAGGTCGACAATTGGAGAAACAAAAGAGGCATTGAAAACATCGACAAGACACAAGGAAGGCTATCATTCGTTTGTTACCTCGAACAAACAAACGACACGCAGTGACTAATCAAAGTAAATGGGTCATAATAATGTATCGCCGAAGACATGCTCGCCTACAAGTGAATACTCACCCCAAGAGTTCCCAGGTAAGAGTGACTGGTTGATACTGCGGATTTGTACGAACACTCTAGCCTTAGACAGAAAACTCAGGGTACAGGCATTCACTCTTCCAGTTTGCACGTGTTCACATTATTTAGACCCAAACTTTGACGAGATTTGGAAAAGTCAAAAGGCACAAAGCCAAAGATGAATCAAACTGGAAGGGTTCAAAACCTTATTACAAAGGGTTCAAAACCTAGTAATCAATCATCCAAGGATAGATGATTAATTTTCGAAGCGGATTTGTTATTGTGTTCTCGTTGTGGTTATCACCTAAGGATAGGTGACGGTATTCTTTTAAAATCTAAACACAAGTAAACTTGCGTTGGGGTCCTAGAAAGTTATAGTCTAGGTCAAAGCAATGCTAATAACCTAATTCCCTATAACCATTGGCTCTGATACCAACTCTTCTGTCACACCCCGGCCACGTTAAAACAACAAACCGTGGCGGAAACGTCGGGGAGTGTTGTAACAGAATCATCGTTTCAACAACCATGGTAATTAAAAGTTTCGTTTTATTGATTCATCAAGTAATTTACATTGTCTTAAAACCAAACAAACAAATTAAACATTGTCTACTATTGTTTTTATGTCACTAAGGCCACGTCCAGATCCTAAGTGAACATGCTTCCTACCAATCATCACGCAACATCACCTGAAACATATGTAAAAACAAAGTCAGCAAAGAAATGCTGGCGAGCACATAGGTTTTGTGAGAGTATCAGATTCATGGCTCGTTTGTATGTTGCAGTACCTTATTAGACTACAAGAGTCAAAAAATACAAACCTCGTTTTGAAAAGCGTATTGCAACATAACTTTAACCAACTCAAATCAAGATGGTTATAGCATATAAAATCTCGTAGCCATGATTCTTAACCCCAAAACATTTGTTTTCGAAAACCTCGTTGTGTGACATCGTTTCAAATCGTTTCCCAAGTGAACTAAATAATGACATGAAATGTAATATGATAAAAGCACTTATATATAAGATGTACCAGCGGCGAATCTACCATGCTTCTATCATGTTACACCCATCCCATTACCTAATCACAACCCAAACCAATCGTTCGTTCAAATCGTTTTATCTCGTTTAAGTCGTTCCAAATCGTTTTAACTCGTCCCAAAATCGTATTTGTTTTAATTGTGAAACTACTTTTGGTCGTCTCTTTAATAACATTCAAACCTTCATGACTCGACTACCTCGCTTCTCGTATTAACAAACCACCAACGGGTAAGTTAACAATCATCAGATTCGGTCGTTACCTACATAACCCCCACACATAACCTTGGGTGTAGTCTGATAACGGGATTTGTCAGATCCTATGGTACCATAACCTAATACTGGTCGGCCTGATCAATGCTAATGAATGTCATTCATTATGTAATTACAACCAACAAGTTCGTTCACATTATCAAAATCGTTATTAGTTTAATATAAACCATCTTAATCGTTTTTGAAAACATCGTTAAAATATCGAAATCGTTTTAATACATATGAATCACCCCAAAACAATTGAAAATAGTAAAATAGGGGAACTATGTACTCACATTGAATGGAAGGGTATCCTTGATCTAAAGAACTTAGCGAAGCTCAGACAAACCAAGGAAATTCAAGTAGTACCTAGTAATCGGATCAATAGTAAATAAATCAACACCTAAATCGGAAGATCGGATAGAATGAGGTCTTGTAAACCAAATGAGTGTTGGAACTCATGTGATATGGTTTAACAAAGCCTACATTCTAAATCGGAACTTAGCCTAAGTGCTTTCGACCCGTTACGACCCATTAAGGTAGCTTATGTTACTTTAACGCGTCGTTCGCGCAAAACTATGTTCGGATGGTTAACTATGTGCTATGTCAAGTCTTATATGCCCAATTATGCCTAATTATGTTACCATATCAGTTTAGATGTCAAACACTTGTTCACATATGTAAAATACGGATTTAAGCTTCAAAAGGGCGTTTTGGTCATTTCCTATGGGCATACAAGCTATTTAACAAATAACTAACCAATCCTATGTGATCATAAGGTATAACCTCAGTGGTTATTCCCTATGTGACTATGATCACTAATCAAGCTTGATCGGATCCTAATGATCGACCAAACGGGTCGGGTTCGAAAGTCTAAGCGGTTGTTTAGACCGCTTAACTTACGACCTTAAACAAGCACTAAACTAATAGTGACGAGTTAAACATGTCAAAACATGTTTAATTAACTTATAAAACTGATTTGGTATCAAAACAATGGGTTTTGATACCCGAAAATAGTCCCGTTGCAAAATGCGTGCTAAAACGCATTTTGACCGAAACTTTGACTCGTCACTACGCCTAGTTAACGTGGTAATCAGTAGGTATAATCGCTAAGGATTATAACCATCGTGATTACAATCACGTTGCAAAGTTCAATTGAACTTTGACTTGACCAATTGATGGTCAAAACCGAAAGTCAAACTGTTGGCCAAACAGTTTGACTTTCTGCTTAAACATAAAGAATAAGCATGAAAGAAGACTTACAAAGGGTCCTAGCTATCTTTTCTACAAAGAACAAGTTCCTAATCAGATGAGAGAGAGCATCAAATCAGATTGTAGAGAAGAGAATGAGAGAATGAGCAAAGAATGAATGAAATTGCTTGGCTATTTATACGTGAGCACGATGAACAAGATCATTCCATGTATTTGTGTGGCCATCAAGGATTAAATCATGGCCATACAATTGTTAGGAGCTGATTAGTAACCTTGGTGATCACTTAAACTTGCCCATCACACAAAAGAATTGCCATAACAGCCCCTGAAGTATCAAACAGTTGCTGAAAATCAATTTTTGGTCGCTGGCACATTCATACGGTCCGCGTAAGAGACACGGGCAGGCTTACGCGCCCCGCCTGGCCTCCCCAGATCAGCAAAAGTTTCAGAATTGATAGTTCAGGTCCCTGCACTTGTTTGAGTCAATTTCAGGCACTTTTGACACCTGTTAAGACATTTTCAAGGCTCTACAAGGTCAATATAGTTTAGAGGACTCAAAATATGCTTGGAATACTCTCGGATGTCGGCTCGTTTGGTCGTACGGTCGCGTTGTTCGTTAAATTATGACGAAACTCAAACGGACGCGAAAACGAACCAAGTTAAGCGACGAACGGTATTTTTGCGTGCCGATCACTAAAATAAAAATATTTTAGTGTGTACAAAAATTTTGGGTGTCCAGATGTGGTCAGAACGTAAGATATGCGAAAAAATGCAAACTTACGTCGTTTTTGACACTTTTAGTCCCTGTAAGATCAAATAAGCATATTGTTGCACACTGAACCACTCAAAGCTTATTTCTAATATATGTTTAAGTTATTTATGGTATTTTTAGCTTATGATCAAGTTCCGGACTCTTCGATACCATACGAATCGGTATAGTTTCGCAGTTTGACACAAAGAGTCCCTGCGATCTAATAGACTCGTTTTCAACACACCAAACCATTCAAAACTTATTAATAAGTTATGTGAAGGTTATTTTAGGTATGTTAAGCCTATGTCACTATTATGGAGTGTTTTTCGCGTTAAACTGACTACGTTAACGCACCAGTTTGCGTATGACTTTCCAGAAAGTGATTTAAAGCTTGAAATCGGAATCGAATCGAATCGTAAAATCATCAAACACAAAAACACACATAATAACACCACAACACATTGTTTTATTGATAATTAACATTGTTTTACATTGTACATCGATTAAAGAGCACAGTTGTCACATACAAAAAGGGTAAGGCCGATTCAAACCAGTCCAAGTCAAATGAGGCAAAACCCAAATGTAAAACATGTGGGAAGCAGCACTTCAGAAAATGTTTCTGTGAACAGATCAGGGGATGTGGCATCTGTAAGGAAATGGATCACAAGACTCATAAATGCATGGACTTGAAGGACAACCAGCAGTCAGGAGAAAAGACTAGATGCAAAACATGTAGGAAATACCACCTCGGGAAATGCAGATTTGAATCTCAGCCTCTGCCTTGTGGAATCTGCAAGTCCAAGGAGCATAAGACCTTGGATTTCAAGAAGTTGAAAGATGCGACCTGTTATGGTTGCAACGAGAAGGGGCATATCAAGACTAATTGCCCAAATAAAACCAGGAAGCCTGGAGAGGTTAAGAAGACCAAATCCGGGGACTCTCAAATGAATGCTCAAGAGGCCGTTCAGGATGACAATGTCACAACAGGTACTTTCCTTATCAATGACGTTTATGCTAGAGTATTATTAGATTCGGGTACAGATAAGTCTTTCGTAGACAATAGATTTTGTAAAGTATTAAATCTGCCTGTTAAAACTCTAAGCGTTAAGTATGAAGTAGAATTAGCCGATGGTACCTCAGAGACTGCTTCAGCAATATTAGATGGATGCTTTATATCCATTAGGAATCATTCCTTTCTGTTGTCCTCATTTCCGTAATAATAAAGGGACTCGATATAGTGATAGGGATGGATTGGTCGTCTTGTAACCAAGCCCATATTGCATGTGATAAAAAGCAAATAGTTATCAAGACTCCTTATGGTGAGCCTTTGACAATTCAGGGAGACACATGGTACGGATTGCCTAAGCACTTGTTGAATTTGGTATTTAATACCAAAGCTTTGAGTATGGAAAACTCAGAAGAGACAAACAACAGTCGCGATGCTAGAGATGCGACAAATGTTAATGGTGCATCAAATGTGAACCTTAATGTTAATGGAGTTGATCTCCAAAACTGTAATTAATGCAGCTGTTAGAATGGCTACGAGAAAAATCATGAAAAGGTTCAAGAAGCCGAATGCTGCTTACTCTAAAACACATGTCGCTGCTCATAAGAAGAGCTTTATTCATACTTCATATGCGAAGAATAAACTAAACAAAATCATATATGGCAAGGAGCCCCATTCCTTTTTAGGATGTACTTAAAAGTACTTCGTCTCTTGGAAGTGAAGAGACTTCAATAGTAAAAAGGGGCCATCGATTGCGGGAAATTGTTGGATGAAGTAGAAACCATTAGGTGTATCAGCAGTTATGCTGGAAAAGGACACGGTGAGGTATGCATCACAGTCGTTAGATGGCAATACCCTTAATTAGTGAGGACATTAATGAAGTCCACAAGAAAGATCCTCTTATACAATATGGGATGGTCCAAGTTTTAATGACCTTATTAGAAAAACCTATTATCCACATCACGAGATGGAAAAAGATGGAATAAGAATTTTCTGACTCTCACCATAAAAGTTCTAGACTGTCGACAGTATGTTACAAATTTTAATTCATTGGCTGAAATAGTACCCTATTCCAATTACCCAAAATCTAAGCTTAATGCAAATAATTATTGGTGGTTAGCAACGGCAATAAGAGGGCACATTAAGGTTTCAAAGCCTGCTTATTATAAATCCATTATGGATCTACCTCAGCTACTCACGTTATATAGATTAAGAAATAACCAGTCAAAGCTGAGACTGCCCTAAAATTTGCCAAAGATTTTGCAGCTAAGTTTAAAAGGATTAAGAATGGAGGCGTTTAACCCTCCTGATGAATGATTAGAGGCAGTTCACGTTAATAATGACACCAGATAAATCCCTTATTGTGATTTTATTGCTAGGAGTTACGTTTGGTTTCAGGTGCTGCCGAGTCTCTCATAAGACCATAAGCTTAACAAACTTTTAGAAATTTTCCCATAAGAACCCCAGATATTAAGTGTAAGGTAAAACTTACAGGCAAAATTATAAGAACCATTTCTTCTGTTCCTATCAGAAACCTCCAATCATAGAATTCTAGAAGTATCCTCTCTCTAGAGGAAGTGCGTCAGCATATATAGTTGATATCTCTTTGATCTCTATCGATTGCGAATACCAGACTGTATGACAAAAGCGCCACGTGAGGATTGATGTATCTTAATAAGTTCCATAGATTGCTTCCATGCCTGATCAGTATGGAGGTTTAATGCATGGAACCGCAAGGATATTCCAATGGTCATATGGTACAAAAGTCAACTAATGGTATTCAAAGAAGATATCCAGAATGGAATTGTCCAAGTAAAATGTCTTCGATTAAGGAATTCGTGGACTCGTAACATAAATGTGTCACTTATCTGACACAGAATATGATTGATGAACTGAAGCCTGAGATTTGGAAAATCTCTGTAACCTCCTTGTGTTTTGATCATATTCTCCTAAGATTGCCATGTTTACCTTCTGAGAGGCAAGTAGAGTTAAGATTAACATCCCATTTAGGGCTGTATTATTATGAAATCTCCAAGATGGCTAGTGGCATCACTGGAAGAATCGAAACCCTGATTAGGTAAGTTTTAAGATATAGAGGTTCATATAGCCTAACTCAATATTCTGATAATTCAGTATAGTCAATTAAGAAAGACGGTTCATCTTGCTTATGCATTGAATACCGCAACCCTATTTAGGCAACAATTAAAAATTACCATCAGCTGTCCAGGATCGTCGATTTGTTCGACTAACTGTAAGGATTAGCTATCCCTTAAGATTGGTTTTAAGCTATAGTTGGAATAACCATCTCACCTTAAAATAAGCTTTTTTCTGTAATAGTTGTTATATATGTATCAAGGCTACTTCTTTGGAGACCTTGCTTAGATGGAATGTTAAACATCTATTGTTAGACAGAAGATTAGTAAGTCCAATTATCAGGATCTGAAAGTTGCCTTGGAAACAACGAATAAGATCATACAAATCCATAATCGTCTGAATGTTGCCAGTAATCGGCGGAAAAATTTAGGACTGATGAAAGTCGCAACCCTCTTAAGTTCTTGTTAAGGAAAAAGATTCAACAGAAGGTATCACCTAGGAAGGGTGTGCTAATTTGTTAATTATCAGGCTAGCAAGCTCTGAATATTTAGAATCATTCGAGGGAAGAGAATGTATCAAGATTAAGTAGCATGTAAGCTAAAACCTATTTAAGGAACTTGGCGAAGCTCGCCATACAGTCCACACTAATGATTTAAGGATATGTTTCGCCAATAAGTCAAGAAACATTATCACATAATGATATGCAGATTTATGATATGATAAGAAACCTGTATCGATTAAGGATCGACAGGTTAAGAAGCTCCAAGAGGATACATGTACCTATAATAGAGGTCATCTTGGGTGCTTAGAGAAGCTCCAGATATGCTATAGAAGTTAAGTCCATTATGCGACAAAAAGTACTTCCAGCATTTTAGCAAATCTCGAGGTCGAGATTTCTTTTAAGGGGGATGTAACACCTCGTAAAATCACGTCCAATGATGTATTGGCACGTGTAATAAACCCTAATGAAGTCAAATGTTCAATTTAAGGGACTAATTTTTCAAAAAATTGAAAACCTTGATTTTGAAAGGACTGGAAGTGTTAACATACCAAGAATAAGTTTCTGAATAACCTCGTACAGTATTTATATTCATAAATGGGCCACTTGTAGATCGATTGTAGCCGTTCGCGTAATTAATTGAAAGTTTGCGCAATGAAGGGTTAAAAGCGTCAACATGTAAATTCTTACCTCTGAGTGACCTTTTAACAAACCGGGAGATTCATGATATTTGATTATGCTCTCGGGAATGCCAAACATTGGCCGTCTAAGGTTTTTATGCCTAAAAGTAAAGTTACGCGCAACTTTGCAAGTTAAAGGGACTAAAATGTTAATATGTCTAATTATACCTCTGAATGACATTTTAGTGAACCCGAAGCATCGTAATGTTTAATGATACTCTCAATAATGCCTAATATGGATTAGATGAGGCTTCGACGCTATTAAGCGATGAAATGCGCAAGTTTACGCATTAGAGGGACCTAAAGCGTCAACTTTTAAATCTACGCCTTTTGGTGACCATTAAGCGATCGAGAGCGTAGCAATAATTAAACTCATGCTTTGGAATGCCCATTACGTGCCATGGAAGGCTTGGATATCATTAAACGACATTTTGCGCTACTTTGTGCGATTAAAGGACTAATTGCGTCAAACTGCAAAAGTATACCTATTCGTAGGGTATCGAACCTTTCGGAATATAATCATTAGTTAAATATGCCCTAAATATCCTTTGTATAGCTTAGATATAGGCTTAGAGGTGTTTGGTGCGCAAAAATAAACTTTTACGTCATGTAGGGACTAAAAGTGTCAAAAAGTGCACAAGTTTGCACTTTCGCGCATATCTTGCATTCTGAATATATCCGGACACCCAAAAATTTATGTAAGCATTAAAATATTTTATTTTAGTGTTCGGCATGATAAAATTTCATTCGTCGCGTAATTTGGATCGTTTTTCGTGTGCGGTCGTGTTTCGTCGTAATTAGACGAACAACGTGACCGTACGACCAAACGATCCGACATCCGACATGTTTTTGAGCATGTTTCATGTCCACTATGTGTGGGCATCATGGTGGAGCCTTGAAATGAGGTTAACGGGCCTTATACGCATCAGAAAAGCCATTAAACATAGTTCAGGGACTGAAACTGCACATTCTGGAAATTATTTGCTGGGCTGGACTGTTAGGCGGGCCGTGTAAGGCAACCCAGACCCCTACGCGGGCCGCGATACCTGCACAGATGCAGAGAACAGCTGCAGACAGCCTGTTTGTTGCTGGTTTTTGTTCAAACTGGTTTCCTTCACTCACATACAAGACTCTAGGGGCTGCCCACTGAATTAAAACATGGTTTTATACCTGTCATGATCTGGTTATAACATCCCGACACTTGTCACGATCCTACGAAGACCCAAAAACTATAAATAGGAGGTGGGTTTCTTTGTTTAAACACACCACTTACCAAAATCTGCTCATTACTCTCAACTAGGAGGAGCCTGAACCTTTGGGAACCTTCATTCAGATCATTGGACCCTTTTGTAAGTGTCCTTAACCTTTCTTAGTTCAGTTTTACTTAGTTAATTAGCCTAAAGTCAAACCGTCGTAATTAGAGTTTGACTTTGTGATTAATCACAATATTTCCAGTCAAATTTCAAATTGAAAGTACCTATGAGTTGGTAATTATGTGGGTAATAAGCCCTTAAAAGGGTACCCTCTGATTCCCACTCTAACTAGGTCAATTGTCAGGTCAAACTTAATTATAAAAAGTCAACAGAAAGCTTATTTTCAAATAAACGCATAATTAACAATGTAGAAGCCATGCAACCTATTTTATCACTCATATAACTTGGCAATTAATGTAAGAACATGTCTAAGCAAGTTAAACACGACAATTTTCAGTTTAAGCTCGGTTCGGAACCCAAAGTCGCAAAAGTAGACTTTTGCTTTGACTTTCAGTTCTGACCCATTAGAGCATAGTTTAGAAATGCCTTAGAGCTTTATAAGGACCAGGTTACATGTTAGTATAACCCTCTGTGATTATACAACTTGGTTCATTAGATATCCGATTCATATGCATGTTTCCGTTAAATGCTTAAATGTTGACTATTATGCCCTTTTAACCTTAAAACGAGATTTTTGAAAATATAAAAGAATAGAAACCTTTATTACTGATTTATAAACTTGTCCTTAAAATTTGACATAAGTTGGAGGTCTAGATTAGGAGTTATGCTCATTAGCGTAAATGAAAAGCTTTTTATTAATTAAACGGCGTAATTAACATAAAGCCTATCTAAACCCAATTTTTGATACCAAACTTTTTACCTACTGATATAAAATAATATTTTGGGATTTTTAAAGATTTTTATTTATTTTTAGGCTGAGCATAACATAGGATTCTAGCTATGATTCGGTAATTGTCGGTTTTGCCCTTTTGGCCTATAAAATGTGTTTTACAAATCTTTTTGATACCAAACCTTTTTCTACTGATTTTATATGATAAATAAAATATTTTGAGCCTTCTGGAATAATAAAAATATCAGCTTTCTTTATAAAACCGGGAAATCGCTTAAAACCGTCTTCTTACGCGTTTTTAACGCATAGTATGTATTAAAACTATTTTAAATATATAAGACTTGATACCTACTGATATTTTAAGTAAATTATTATACTTTAGCACTAAGCAAAAGTTTTAAACTCAGATTTCCAGATTTGATCTTTAAACCTTACGTGAAATTACCAAAACGCCCCTTCGGTGCATAGTTTGGTTATAGATGGTAAATTTCACATATATGTAATACCCTACTGATATAACTTATTAATTTAAGTATTTTTACGGATTATATCAGACATGAAACTCAGATTTATATTAAATCTCTTTTATAACCTTTTAAATGACCAAAATACCTTACGGGGCATAATTTGAGTTTAAATTCGTTTTTGGCATAATAGAAAATATCCTACTGATGTCACATAATATTTAAGGCATATTAACTTAGGAAACCTGTATATGATTCTTATGGTTACCCGTTATGCATTTTTCGCTTTCGGTTCGGTTTATGTAACTAGTTTGCATAAATTGACCGAAACAGGTCAAACCTTATCGTTTTTGTCTCAAAATCCAGAATGTGTTTAGTTTGCCCATGTTATACAAGTCTTCAAACTTGTTGGTTCTAAATCACATTATATTCCGGTCTTCGCTTAATCATGCGTTTGAACCGTAGCTTCCTTTAAAACTAACCGGTCTAAGTTTAGGCTTAATTAAGACCCGTTAGGAATCTAATAGGTTATTAAAAACCTTTGTTCCAGATTTAGGAGCCTAGTAAAAGCTATCTGCATTTGCTGATTGAATACGGTTGAGATAAATTGAATAATTTGCTCAGGTAAATACTTTTAACTTATTTTCCCTATACGGGCTTGGGGTACGGTATACAAAATACCGCTTGGTCGGGCATTGAATTTTTGATCATATGAAGGGTAATTTAGTGATATGACCCGTTTAAATTGTTTTGTTTCCTTAAAGCCTTTGGGGGGTTAATTACCATGTCCCGGATATCCTTGGCATCATTTTAAGAAATGGCCACGACCTAAGCACGGGGTGTAGGCGTACACCCAACAGTGCATATATAAATAATAAGGTATAACCGCCGGTTTCGGGAATGACTCACCGCGGGACTATATCATGTGGTGTGTCTATCAATCTTTAACCCAGTGTCAATCCGGGCTACTGAACGTATAACGAACATGTAATTCTTTTACAAGTTTATATATAAATAATTATCCCAAGTTATAAAAAGTTTTGTGCCATGTGCATTCAAATAAATTTTCTTAAACATTTTCAAAATGAGCCAGTTAATTGTATTTACCAGTGTAAACTGGCGTATTTTCCAAAAAAGCTAAGTGCAGGTACTAGACGGAATAGGCTGGCTAATCCTAGCATCAATAAAGAGTCTTGCAAGCTTAGATGTTAAAATCTGTTGAACAGTTATCTTTTATTTGATCCGCCTGTGGATCCTTTACATTCCGTTTGTAATACTTTGATATTACTTTATATCGGTTTGTAATATATTCATCTTTTGCTTCCGCTGTAAAATAAATTGTGTTGTTTGACTATGATGATATCAACTACGTCACGGTACTCCCCACCGGGCCCACCGGTAATACGTGGAAATATCGGGGTGTGACAGGTTGGTATCAGAGCCAACATTGAGTGAATTAAACACTAGCTTTTTGTGTTTAATCTCAATGACACAGTAGCACATTCCTTGACCTTCTGAGTCTAGACTTAACATAGGAATACTCTCATCTCTATTCGGAGAATTATTTATTTCAATTCTATATATTTTAATATGTCGCCAAGCAAAGAAGCCGTAATGGAAATTTTCCCCATCTGAAGCTTAGGAATGCGGAGCTTTGTACTGCGACTAGGATAAACGTGCAACCAAGGAGAAAACATTCAGAAATAAAATGAAGAAGAAACTCCTTTTGCTGAAGTTCGTTTCCTTAGTAAGTCCTTATAAGGGCATACTTATCTTTCAGTCCCTTCGTGGACAACATTATTTCTTTCAAGCCCCGTTTAGGGCAATTCTGTACCTCCTTTGAAATCATTGGAATGTTTTATCTAAATTTCATTATATATGAATATAATATATGAAATAAATCAAAATTTTCATTCCTTTTATAAGATCTACCATTATAATAAAATGGCAAAATTTAAAAAGGACAAGACCAAGCCCGTGTGTCATTTTAAGACAGGGCCAAGATGGTAGTTCCTCAATTAGATTCAGATCCTTATTAACATCTCAATTTAGGATTGTTCTGCATTAATAATAAAAAGAATCTTAAAGCTAAAACCTAGCCTATATGTCATTTCAGACAAGGCCAAGATGGTAAAACCTATTCAAAAGATTCAAATCCTTGTTAACATCTGTAAACATGTTAACATTCCTAGCAAATGTGATTCGATAAAATCGCATAAATCATCCTTATACTGGGTTCTCCCAAAATCCTTTCTCATTTTGTGAATTAAGCATCCATTAGGGATGTAATGCTTACAGGCCATATTCGACTTTTTAAGTAGGGAAACGCTGCTACGATTACAGGGTATTAACTCGATCACTGCTACGATACAATGTTCGATCGATTGAAACCGATCCGATGGATGTTTAAGTGCTGCCCATATTTGGGCTATACTTTAGCATTCGTCGTGAGGGTTTTGATTTTGTGAGCGTATCGTAAATGTTGTATTAAGTTACTGACCTAGTTTCGTGTGCATTGTTATCTAAACTAGGGTACACGGCTAAATCAGTAGGCTAAACTCTGCCCGTCTAAAACGTGCAATGTGAGTCATTCTCTTTTTATCAACTGTTTTAATATACTTCAAATTATGTTCAAAAGTTATAATTACAGGGATTAAGTCGTGGTTATCTTGAATCACTGGCTAGTGGGGTATTGTGCAGATTACTAATTTCTCATAGTTAGGTTAACAAACCTAATAGTGATAATCATCACTACTTGGGTGAAAGGACCCAATAGTGGTATGACCATCGTCACCAGGGTGTGACACGGTGCCATATAAAAATAAGATAGTAGCCATTGTAATCGCTCTTATGCTGTAATTTATAACTATGTGTCGGTTTATCCAAAATGAGTGACTCGC
>JARYGA010032169.1:0-39410 GCA_030545235.1 Helianthus tuberosus
AGGATCATCGGTTAGGATACCGGAAGGAACCCGGATACCAATATTACATATCCTATATCCTGCGACGAATCCTCAGGATAAGGAAGTAATAAGTATTCAGGATCCTGATGATGGTTATCTTGAGGAGGATTCTAAGTCCTGGATAGCTCCAATCATGAGATATCTAAAGCAAGGATACATCCCAAAGAATGAGAATCCTAAAGCCTTTAGGATGAAGGTATCACGATTCACTATTATAAATGATGTTTTGTATAAGAAATCTCTTGCAGGACCATATCTGAGGTGCTTGGAGGATCCTGAAACCAAGGAAGTACTTCAGGGTATACATGAAGGGGATTGTGGTAACCATACTGGGGCAGGTCATTATTCTCAAAAGTATTAAGGACAGGATATGATTGGCCGACAATGAGGAAAGATGCCACAGAATATGTTCGAAGATGTGATGCATGCCAAAGACATAGTAACATACTGCATCAGCCTGCTGAACCATTATATCCTATTGTTTCCCCTTGGCCATTTATGAAGTGGGGTATGGATATAGTGGGAAAGCTTCCAAAGGCTCCAGGAGGGAAGTTTTTTATGTTGGCAATGACAGATTATTTCTCCAAATGGGTTGAAGCCGAGGCATTTGTCCAAGTCAGGGATCAAGAAGTGGTATCCTTCATAAAGAGAAATATCCTGACCAGATTCGGAGTACCAGCCGAGATAATCTGTGACAATGGTTCTCAGTTTATAAGTAAGAGGACTACTGACTTTTGCAAGAGTTGGGGAATCAAAATGATTACGTCTACTACGGTACATCCTCAAGCAAATGGACAAGCTGAATCCTCAAACAAAATAATTGTCAACAACTTGAAGAAAAGATTAGGGGCTAAGAAAGGAAGATGGGCAGAAGAATTACCCTTCGTTTTGTGGGCTGATAGAACGACGGTAAAAAATGCAACTGGTCAAACCCCATTTTCTTTAGTATTTGGATTAGAAGCAGTGATCCCGACAGAAATGGTGATACCCACAGCAAGATCCAACCTCTGGAATCCTGAGCAGAATCCTGAAGTCCTATGCCAAGAGCTGGATACAATTGACGAGACAAGAGATGCAGCACGGCTAAGAATGGCGGCATATCAATAAAGGATATCCAGAACATACAACAAGAATATAAGGATTAGAAGGTTCAAAGTTGGAGATTGGGTGTTAAGAAAAGCTTTTCAGAATATTACCAATCCTGCTGATGGAAAGCTGGCTCCGAAATGGGAAGGACCATATGAGATTGAATCAGAATCAGGAAAAGGTGCATACCGACTCAAGGATATGAAGGGGGATATGCTACCGAGATCTTGGAATGCTATACACCTTAAACTTTATTTCAACTAAGTTTAGAATTTAATTTCTAACTCAATATGGTATGAATTCTATCTCTTTTAAATATGTTTGATTTGTTCTTTGAAACCCAATACTAACTTAAGCATCGGAGGGGTGTTAGCTAAGCTAACACCCACCTTAGTTTAAGGATGTTTTGCAGTATATGCTCCAGGATATAGCTCCAGGATGTTCACTCAGGATACTTTGGAAGATTAGAGGATTGGCCCCCTCTCTCACGTATAAGGGATCCTGATCCCTTCACAGGTTTAAAGGTATTCACATTTCTTCCGAATTGGGTTTAAACACCCCGCCTGGAGCGCAAGTTATTCGGGAATAGTTCAAGGTGGTGGGACCAGTCCATGTAAAAGTGGCTGACAATTTCGTTACTATTGGCTATATCCTGAATCCTAAAGGTATATGTGGATTGATCACCCTCTCTCACGAAAGGGTATTTTCATACTCTCTAAGGTTTAAAGGTTTTCACCTTTCTAAGTCTTGGAGTTTATACACTCCCGCCTGTAGCGCATGAAAATATGGGATTTCCCCCAGGATATGAGGGATTCATTCCCAATATATTTTTTGGGTTTTACCCCTGTAACATGAAAAATTGTCTACACAATGGGAACTGATATCCAGAAGATTTCTAAGTATTTGAAGACATTGTACACAGGGGACATTCCTACTAAGGCAATGGTGTAAAGCTCAAAGGATAAGACTCGGAACTAATGCACTAAGTGTCTCAGACAGGGGACATCTTCATTGGAAGAGTTGCAAAGGGATTGAGGTTTGATAATAGGGTTATACCCTATTCCTGGTATGATCTTTCCTTGGTAAACATCGTTTAAGTTTTTGACAATACTATGTTTGGTAAAAGGTTAAACATCCTGATTAGGATAAATTCTCGAGATATATTCTCAAAATATATTTTTAAAATACTTTTCAGGATATCTGATTAAGATATTTGAAACTGGTACTGGTTTGAAACTTTAATCAAACAAGTATTGTCAAAACGGGTTTTGCAAAGTGGATTGTCTTTCCTATGAAGATTGATTGAATTTTTAGAGGTTTTATTTAAAGTTTTCGTAATATATCACTGAGTATATTTTGCAAAACTAAGATCTGTAATAAGAAAGACAGAGAGTAGTAGCAAGAAAAATGAAAGATGAAATTATTTGAAATAAACGGTACTAGTTGATAACCGAAGGCTTCATCCTGAAACCCAGGACCCATCCACCTTCGGCTATCAAATTGTTTAAATACGGAAATAAAAATTGTTCATAAGACAAAAAATTGTTCAAACAAAAGGAAATAAGTTTTAGGGGGCAGCGCCTTCTTCGTTCGTGATAATTTCAGCAGCATTCGTCTCGGGATCCGCCTCAGCATTCCTCTCGGCATCGGAGGCATTTTCAACTGCTTTGGAAGATCCTTCGGCAGCTGGTTTGGAAGAAGTGCTGCTGAGGTTCTTTAGCTTTGTTTCCCAGGTACCGACGTCCCAGGAAGGGCATTCAAAACCTAGTGTTTTGGCTTCATGGGCCATCTTCAGCCTGGCCTGGAGAAGAGAAGTGACGAAGGGAACTCTTAAGGCTATCCCGGTAGCGGACCATATCCCGTTCATGTTGCGTATGAGCAGCTTCAAGATCGGCTTGGGCTTGGAGAGTAGCTTTGTTGAGAGCAGTCTGGTGTTCTTGAATCATAGCTTTGAACTTCTCCTCGTAATGACGAGATTTGGCAGCTGCAATCATGCCTTGGTCGAAGATCGTGACTTCAGCTTTCTTTAATTTGGATTCAAGCGTCTTGTTGAGCCCGCATGATTCTTGATACAGATGTACCAGACGTTCAAGACCCTGCAAAGATAAGAAGAAAGGTATTGATTTTGATAAATCCGTGTGAATGGAATAAGCTGCAGGATATGGTTTGAAAATACTAACCTGGTTGAGAAAGGAGGTCATGAACTTGCTTGCTTCGATGAACCCATAATTCTCATAGGGAAATGTGTCAGAAATAACGGGGGAATCGGGCTCTTTCCTTTTATGGGAGCTTGAACTCCGGGGCTTGGTAGCTGGCGAAGGTTTGGTAATGACAATGGCTTTGGAACCACTGGGTTTGGATGAGGCTGTGGCCTTGGGACTAGGCTCCTTAATTTGAACCTGATCGGAATAGCTGTCCAACTCGTCGAGGTCAAAAACTTCAGGGATCTTGCCTGGTGCTGCATAAAGGAAAAAGTTTTACATTATTATTACTCTTCATTCTGTTATGCTATACTAACCAACTATTTTAAAAGTAGTCCTTACCAGACATTTCAGATGACGAGTATTGACTGGAACTCGGGATGTGTGTTGTAAAACTCCTGTCTATTGCAGGTAATTGGTAAACAGTATTGATTATTGCCTCTGATTCAGCGGTAGGGGGAGCTACTTCCTTGAAATTTACTGCATAAGAATCAAAAAGAAGGATATTAGTAAAAGATGAAAATCTAAAGGTACATGAGAACGTTTATGACCCTACCGGTGGTTAACCACTCCACCGGAAGGCTAGCACCCTCAGCAATGGAGTCTCGTTTGACGAAAAAGAACTTGCGTTGCCATCCATCTTCGTTTTTGGTGGCTTTAAGAATAAGGGGTTTTTGGAAGTCGAAAAAAGTAAAAACCGGCTAGAGCCGTGGGATCGGAGGCGATAAGCAATTGGCAGATCTTCGATACAAAGGTCGAGACAGTGAAGGTTTTTAATTTGGTTGAGCACGATTAATACCCTCTAGACCATGGGCATGGTTTGAGCAAAAGAAATACCTGTGGTCCGGAAAAATTGCATCATAAATTCAGGAAAAGGGTATCGGAGACCTAGCGAGAAAGGGTATGCCGGAAAGCAAACCCAATCAGTGGAAGAAATATCCGATCGAATTGACCGATCGAATGGTCTAAAGACAGTGTTGTCCGGGAAAGCACCGGAAGCTCTCAAAGCCGCAATGTCTGCGTTGTCAAAGGCACAGACTTCCTTCTCGGGATTTTTGAGAAGATTCTGTCGAATAAAGGTCTCGGATGATTCACCGGTTTGAGAATGAGTTCTGGCGGCCATTGCAGATGAAGAAAGAAAAATCGAAAAAAGATGAATGAGAAGTAGGGAATTACCTGGAGACTCCGTTGGAGATATTTGCTTTTCAAAAAAGAAAAGAGAAGATATAGGAGCGTTATGAGTCTGCATCGAGTTAAAAGCACGTCGGAAGTTATGAAGTGATCTTGACCGTCGTCTCGATTTAATTGCCTTGATTTGCGAGATAAAACTTTTAAAATATATCCGTTGGATTGGTATACCAACAGATATATTTGGGGACAATTGTTATGGGTCATTTTCTGAGCGTACATATCTTGACTAATATCCTGCTTTTTATTGTTTATTTGTGACCAGGATACTGGACTGGGATATTGCTAACATCCTGAGCGGTATCCTGAGGTTGATCGAATTAATCACGTGTAGGTTAAAGACTGGGACTTGCCAACGGTCAAATGGACTTAATCTCCTCAAGACTCGGTCGTATTTGTTATGGGAGAGACGTTGAACCCGAAAGACTTGGTCTACAACGTTCGACTGAGGAATATTCGCTGGATCCCGGTTATTTAGGATAGTTTGTTACATTTGATTTACTATAAATAGATGGGGGCGGATCAGATTAAGGCACGATGCAACTTTCACATTTTTACACACTTTCTCTCTAATTCTCTGCAAACACTACACACAAACACTTGTATTCAAATCACATTGTAACACCTAGTTGATTCGCCCTACATCCTGCACTGTATCCTGATATTTGAAGCAATAGAAGAACAAGGCAGCTGCGATTGTCAGCTCCCGAGGTTTTGTGCTGGCGATCTAGATTGATCAAGGGCTTTCCTCGTACATCACGTGTCAACCTTTACTTTTCTGCTCATTGTTTGATCATTGATACAACTCTATATCTTGAGCCGTATCCTGAAACTGTTTTTATAACTAACTTGGTTAACGTATTTTTCACACATAATTTTAGCACACTACCTCACTTAACTAATTTGATCACTAAATTGCTTCGGTAATTTTTGACCAAAACAGTAAACACTAAGATCATGATTCTTGTTCTAGTGTAATCTGAGTTTTTTGAGGTACTTTCTGAAATTTGGAAGTTAAAACATGTGTAAATGTGACTAATTGAAGTTGATTTAGATGATTATTACAAGTCATGAACTTGGTTTTGATGATGTAAAAATCTGACCCGCTAGGTGTTTGTTAAAATACCTAAGTGGGGATTAAAATGTTAAAAATCAGATGAAAACGCAGATTTGATTATTATAGAGAATTATGCGTTAATGATTATGAAAAGAGTTCTAAGTTGATTTTGAATTGAACTCTTTAGGCAAAGAATCCGGATCGTCAAGCGGACAAGCCGGAGCGGATACGCGTTTGAAGGGTGTGCTCTAAAGGTACGCGACTTGTCGTCTCGTTACATTTACGTAGATAAGCCTAGTCGTAAATATGTCTAATGTTGATATAGCGAAAATTGTTGCGTTTGGTAAGTCTAAGAAGCGATGGAATTCACTCGACAAACCAAACGGGTCAAAAGAAATAGTTGAAATAGGTATGATGTCGAAATAGTGAAATTGAAACCCTTTGGTAAGTCTAAGAAGTGATGGAATTCACTCGACAAACCAAGCGGGTCAAAATAAATAGTTGATTAAATATGTTTATTGATAATACTGCTTAATTAGTCA
Organism: Helianthus tuberosus; assembly: GCA_030545235.1. Taxonomy (NCBI): domain Eukaryota; kingdom Viridiplantae; phylum Streptophyta; class Magnoliopsida; order Asterales; family Asteraceae; genus Helianthus; species Helianthus tuberosus. The sequence goes on from JARYGA010032169.1 coordinate 6,096, forward strand.
TAATGGGATGTAAGTAAAGTGATGTAATTCACTAGATGAAGAATGTGTTAAAATAACGGTCGAAATGGTAGTGTTTGGAGTGACTCGAACGTCACTCGTTAAATTGAGTTATAAAAGCAGAAACCGAGGATTAGAAGGGATATGCTAAGATCGACAAGCCCGGGAATGGGTAATTATGATTAGAAAGCAATGTCGACGAATTATGAAGGTATGTAACTTGATTAGTTACATTTGGGTAAATTTTGATATTTAGCATATATGTAGTTGGACTGTGTATTAAAAGTTGAGTTGGATTAAAGCGATGATATTCACTATGTCGAATAATAGGCCAAGAATCTGGTTAGACCTCGTTGGTAGTCATCAAAATGGAGAATTCCTTAGATGAGCCAAACAGGTCGAATAACCAAATAAGGCATGGTAATACATTGTAGTATGGTTACTCGGTCTCTTGTTATTATTGACAAATGACATATTAGAATACGAGGGTTAAACATGTTGATTTGTAGGATTGAAATCCGAGAACTTGATTCAAGTAAACAAACAAATCAAACCAAACATAACATTCCAGCGTCTACCGTAAATTACGGTATATACCATAATTTACGGTAGAGACCAAAAGGTTACGGTGGGTTTCCCCCTGTGTTACGGTGGAACCAGAATTTCCCAGAAGCTACCGTAACTTACGGTATCTACCGTAAGTTATGGTAGAGCTTTAGAACTTATGATAAATTTTGTATTTCTTTGTTAATTCGAATCCGTTTTAGACGTAGTTTCGAATATGTATTATTTCTAAGTATTCTAATACTAATGTTTAATGTAAACATTTCAGTTTTTAGGTATCCAAGGATTACGGATGACGGTCAAGCTAGCTTTTGAAGAACCGAACACAAATTATTGAATCTTCCGCGTAAATTAACTCTGCGTAAACAATGTTATGATGTAAACCGTTTGTTAAACAACTTATAGATGTTTTAATTGGTGGGTAGATAACTAATGTTTGTTAACTTAGAACTTGGTTGTTGAAACTAAGGTATTAATTTAGACATCTTTTGTATAAAATATTATGAATTATTATTAAATTCAAGTAAATTTGGACGGGTGTTACAAGTTGGTAATCAGAGCTTAAGGTTGTCAACAAAGTGTTCGGTTCAAGCTTGATCGATCGTCCGGTAAGAATTAATTGCTTTAGTAGACTTACTAGAATATTAGAAAAAGAAAATTTGAATTGATATGCACGGGAAGTGCATGTTTACACACTCAAACCCGGAAAAGTGCACTAAGCATAAATGGTTTAAGCAAGTGGTGAACTTGGCTAGATCAAAATGAATGACGCATATGTCATAAATGAAATGTTTAACAATTAGTGTAAACATTTCAATTTCAAGATGACGGAAAGATGGGAGGAGTGTATGAATACGCTCGAACCCGGGAAAATACACTAAGTAAGAAAGGTAAGGCAAGATATATACTTGACCAAACCGAAAAGGAATAACACGTTATTTATGATTGAATGAGAGTGATATAAATTTCCGTATAATAAGATGGAAATGAATTAAATAATTATTGATAAATCGTGATGGATGTTTCAGTTAAAGAAATGTCTGGAGTAACCGGAGATGATTCGACATCTCAATTGACTGAACAAATGAAAGCTAAGATTTCCGAGGAGGTCGGAAAAGTTCTAGAAAATAGTCTATCACAGTATATTGATAGATTACAAACCACAATCGTGCCAGTGGTAAACGATATGATGACTGAATTAAAAGATAGCATACTACAAGAAATAGAAGAAAAGAGGGTGTTGGATGTGAATCCAAGATCCGTAAAGAAGTCCAAGCCTAATAAAGCTCTCAAGAAGGGAGTTACAAAAAGTGTGTTACATCAGTGTAGATTTTGTGGAAAAATTCACAAGGGCACATGTGGTAAGCCAAGACATAAAAAGTCTAAATGTCCAGAGAGGCTTGGAACCAAGGACACAACCGACACAAAATCTGATGCCCAGAAATCAAGGACAAAGTTGTTTTATATAACAGCCACGGAGGCTAAAGCTGAACCTGAAGTCGTTTCAGGTATACTCTTGTAAATTAAATTTCAGCATGAATTTTTAATTATTACGAGTGCAAATAAATCGTTTGCTTTATATCGATTTATTTAACATTCTACATTAGTGTTAACGAAATTACCAAGGCTTTGAAAAATAAAAATAGGTAATAATAAAAGAAACTAAATGGACAATATGTATTAATTGTTACTGTAAATAATGAGATACCAATAAATTTGGATTTAGAAGCTCGGGTATGGGTAGATACCCAAGTAACATGTTATTAATAAATTCCTCCTGAGGAAGAATGATAGTCACCTTGATGAGGGTGAATATGTAAAAGAATTAGTAAGACAAACATTATGAAAGCGTTAGAATAAGAACGAGTAAACCCCAAAGGCCGAATAACAATAATAGTAGTATACCAAATAAGACTTGAGACATGGGCCTTCGGGACATTTGTAAAAGAAACAGACCTAAGGGTCGCTAACAAAAGAAAGGTGGTGTACGGATTGAATAAAGTATAGTAGTTGACATCCCAAGTAAGCGCGACCTGGATAATGAAAGAGTGAAATATTATTGAATCTATGGGAGAAGTCATAAAAGAGTATGAAAGGGAAAACGCAAACCAATGAAACAGGAGTGTTAAAAAAATAATATATATATATATATATATATATATATCAAGATCAAGAACCCGGGTAACGGGTTGAAAGGAAATAGAGGCATAAACCAAATAACGGCATGAGTAAAATAAATCGACACGAAGGACACATAAGAAGTCATAGAGTCGGAAAGATAATCCGAAAGAAAATGAGTGTAGCCTTAGACTAAGGTCAAGGTAAAACTAAACATGGCGTGATGTGATCACGGACACAAAAGTAATATAGAATGTAATCACGTTATAGTGTAAATGACTAGATATGGAAGTATAAACACGCAAAAGGGCCGATGACGGCAATATTGCATACCCGAATGACGAGGTATGAGGTAAAATGGTGACCAATTAGTTTAGGCAATAAAACAAGTTGTAGCCTAAATAACACTGTGACCTAGGTAGAGCGGTTGTTAATATAAAACTAGCGTTAAGTAAGTATGGCTTACACTAGTCTTATATTTTAGAATATTCTCTATCGTATTAGTTACGAATAAGATAAATACATAGTTGAGGTATGATGTTTCGGCGTGTAGACGTACGGAACAAGATAGTTGAGCATGACAAGAAACCATGTGGAGGGTTTAAAAGGAGTTAAATCGGTAATTCGATCATTTTATGACAAATGGAAAATGAACTTTTAAATGATTACCTTATTGGGTAAACCGAATGTTTTAAAAGAGGGTCGGGCGTTTCGAAAAGCATAATGACTTTTCAAACAAGATCATAACTCAAAAGAAGAATTATGGGTCAAACATGCTCTCAAAAGACCTTGTAGTAATTGAAAGACTAAAAAGGACCAAAACGCCCTTGTTAGCTAATTCGAACAAACAACCTTTAAAGGTTGTTTGGAAACGCTTTTTATGATAGGTAAATACTTAGAATAAGTATAGAAGCTAAAAGAGGTATTATAATAAGTCAAATGGCTCTATTTGAGTTTTTGCCGTAAAATAATGATTCGAGAGGTAAAATTTGGTTTATATGGATCACCACATTAAACCCACCGTAAATATAGTTGTGGTGGGAGATTATAGGATAAGAAATGTGGTGATAGAATGCTAGAAGCAATTGCGAAACAAACAAATTGATCAAGTCAAGATCAAGTAGGAGCATAGGAAAGGTTCAGACACTACGTGGGAGTCTGAAGAGGAGATGCGACGTCTCTACCCTACATTATTTGGTACGTACTTCGGTTTCGGGGACGAAACCCTTTTAAGGGGGATGGACTTGTAACATCCCGAAAACATAAGTTCATAAAATTTACAATTTATTTGTAAATAAATTAGTAAAATAAACTAACTAGGGGTGACACTAACCTAGTTAGATAATGACTAATGAGTAGTTAAAGGACAAAAAGGGGACTAAAGGAAATTAGAGGGACCAAAAGTGATTAAACTAAAATTTAGTTTAATAAAACATGAAAATAGAAATCTCAAACACACATACGTGTGTGAGATCGACCAGACAAGAGCAGGGGGCGACCAAGTTCATCAAAACCCTAGTTCAGCATAAAATCTCTAAATTGAAGGATCAAACTCAGTCCAAATCAAAATCCGAACATAGATTAGTGATCCTCATCACAAGGGGGTTACAAGGTATGTAAAATTTGGTGTTAATTCTCTGTTTGAAATTCTCATGAAATTGGGAAATCTGAAATTAGATGATGCATGTTTGTGATTTGGTTAGCTTAGTGATGAGATGGTGTCTAGAAGTAAAACCTAGACAACTACATGTGAAATCATGTCCAAATTCAGGAAATTCCATGAACACATTGAAGGTGGGTTATGGGTTTTACAAGATAATGATGAACACTAGGGTTTAGAATGATTATTCTAGTGTAATTTGATCATAGAAAGTGATTTCAGAAAAAGTATGATGTTTAGGGATAAACCCAAGATGATTTCTTGTCAAAATCTTGCATGATACTTGTAGGGTTCATAATCACCATTGTAGGTGAATAATAAGTTGTAGAAACTTGGTAAACACTAAGATCATGATTCTTGTTCTAGTGTAATATGAGTTTTTTGAGGTACTTTCTGAAATTTGGAAGTTAAAACATGTGTAAATGTGACTAATTGAAGTTGATTTAGATGATTATTACAAGTCATGAACTTGGTTTTGATGTAAAAATCTGACCCGCTAGGTGTTTGTTAAAATACCTAAGTGGGGATTAAAATGTTAAAAATCAGATGAAAACGCAGATTTGATTATTATAGAGAATTATGCGTTAATGATTATGAAAAGAGTTCTAAGTTGATTTTGAATTGAACTCTTTAGGCAAAGAATCCGGATCGTCAAGCGGACAAGCCGGAGCGGATACGCATTTGAAGGGTGTGCTCTAAAGGTACGCGACTTGTCGTCTCGTTACATTTACGTAGATAAGCCTAGTCGTAAATATGTCTAATGTTGTTATAGCGAAAATTGTTGCGTTTGGTAAGTCTAAGAAGCGATGGAATTCACTCGACAAACCAAACGGGTCAAAAGAAATAGTTGAAATAGGTATGATGTCGAAATAGTGAAATTGAAACCCTTTGGTAAGTCTAAGAAGTGATGGAATTCACTCGACAAACCAAGCGGGTCAAAATAAATAGTTGATTAAATATGTTTATTGATAATACTGCTTAATTAGTCATAACGGGATGTAAGTAAAGTGATGTAATTCACTAGATGAAGAATGTGTTAAAATAACGGTCGAAATGGTAGTGTTTGGAGTGACTCGAACGTCACTCGTTAAATTGAGTTATAAAAGCAGAAACCGAGGATTAGAAGGGATATGCTAAGATCGACAAGCCCAGGAATGGGTAATTATGATTAGAAAGCAATGTCGACGAATTATGAAGGTATGTAACTTGATTAGTTACATTTGGGTAAATTTTGATATTTAGCATATATGTAGTTGGACTGTGTATTAAAAGTTGAGTTGGATTAAAGCGATGATATTCACTATGTCGAATAATAGGCCAAGAATCTGGTTAGACCTCGTTGGTAGTCATCAAAATGGAGAATTCCTTAGATGAGCCAAACAGGTCGAATAACCAAATAAGGCATGGTAATACATTGTAGTATGGTTACTCGGTCTCTTGTTATTATTGACAAATGACATATTAGAATACGAGGGTTAAACATGTTGATTTGTAGGATTGAAATCCGAGAACTTGATTCAAGTAAACAAACAAATCAAACCAAACATAACATTCCAGCGTCTACCGTAAATTACGGTATATACCGTAATTTACGGTAGAGACCAAAAGGTTACGGTGGGTTTCCCCTGTGTTACGGTGGAACCAGAATTTCCCAGAAGCTACCGTAACTTACGGTATCTACCATAAGTTACGATAGAGCTTTAGAACTTATGATAAATTTTGTATTTCTTTGTTAATTCGAATCCGTTTTAGACGTAGTTTCGAATATGTATTATTTCTAAGTATTCTAATACTAATGTTTAATGTAAACATTTCAGTTTTTAGGTATCCAAGGATTACGGATGACGGTCAAGCTAGCTTTTGAAGAACCGAACACAAATTCTTGAATCTTCCGCGTAAATTAACTCTGCGTAAACAATGTTATGATGTAAACCGTTTGTTAAACAACTTATAGATGTTTTATGATGTATTGTAAAATACTTCTTTATTCGCGTCGGGTTTTAGTCGTTAGGTTGTCATTTTTATTCGTTTTTAGATTAGAATGTCCATACTTTTCATATTTTGTGATTTCCAGGTCTGTGCAGCAAAAAGGAGCTGAAACAAGTTATAAACTGGAAGGGCGAAAGGCTGGCACGCTAGTCGAGGAATTCGGGAGCGAAACGGAGCGAAAATGCGGTTCTGAAGGTCTCAGGCGGCCCGCATGAACTAACAATGAAATCTGAGGCGGGCCGCTTGAACTTAAATAACATTGCCGGATCATATCTCGCGCGCGGCCCACGTAGATGTTCGTGTAAGTGGAGGCGGGCCGCGAGGACTTGAACTACGCGAAATCAATCGTGAACAGCAAGCAGAATTATGGTTTCTTGGTTATTTAAGTATCATTATCATAATCAGCCGAAGGGGGGAACACCATTACGAATTGGGACGAACTTTGGGCGATTTTGAAGGCTGTTTAGAGGTGTTTGAAGGCTCGGGATTGCTGGGAATCATCGGAGAACGTTCAGGAGTACACGGGATCGAAGTTCACGGGTTATACAATCTTGTTTCTTCGTTTTTCGTTTATTTTTGTTAGTTTAAAGATGAATTCAGATTTGATTAAGATTATGAACTTGTTTTTGAACATGATTATTGGCTAAATCTTTGTTACTACCTAGACATGGATGAATGATTGCATAGGTTTTGATTATTCTTGGATTTTTGAATGCTATGGATAGTTTATAAATTGTAAACGGTTTGTTCTATCAGTTAGATGTGTTTGCGTGCTTGATGTTATTTAATTATTGATAATTGCTTCGCTTGAATCTTGGTGACGGTCTTTATCACGGAATAGAGTCGGGCTAGGGTTTTAGGTTTTGGTGAGTGTCTATATCACATAATAAACCTTTGATCCTTTAGGGTGGAAAGTGCACAAGTAACCTTAGAAGTAATATTTGGTAATTTAATAAAATCAAGTGTTCTACTAATCATCAATAGCTGTAAGGTGCGAGATTATTGCTAGGTCTAAGTGATTAAACCGCAAGGTGGGTCCTTCTTAGGAAGTTAACCTTTTGGCTGCTGTCTAGCAAGTCTAGCTGAGAAAACAAACCTATCCTAGGTTTAGGTCTCGTAAGGGAGTGAGCCTTGTAGGATACTTTTATAAACCCATTAGATGTCTTGTAAGGGAGTCTAATAACCGGTAAATTAACAACCTTTAGGGGATCTTAGCGTGCTCTTGAGAGGGTTTAGGGGTCCTTAGATTTCCCGATAGGTGAGAATTATAAGATCCCGGTTCCAAAGCAGACAACTTCCAATTATAATCATAACTAAAAGCAATCAGGATTCCTGTCTAGGTAGTTCCTTCATCATCCTTGAGTTCAGCTTTCGTGTGAGTTTGTGTCTAGTTCGTCTAGCTAGTTTTGTCGTTATTTGCATTATTTAGGATTTTTAGAAACCCCCCAATCAACAAACATTTAGTTAAGTCGTGTCAGTTTGAGTCTAGATAGAGTCTTTAGCGTAATCAGTAGAGTCTCTTGGGTTCGATACTCGGACTTCCTTAGGCTATACTACATTGATCGGTACACTTGCCGATTGTGTGGTTTAGGGTTTAGAGAGTCTTAGTTTTAAAAATTTAAAGCTTAGAGAGTCTAGAATTAGGGTAAATTTAGTTAACCCATTTTCAGCACATCATTTTAATTAGTGGGTAGATAACTAATGTTTGTTAACTTAGAACTTGGTTGTTGAAACTAAGGTATTAATTTAGACATCTTTTGTATAAAATATTATGAATTATTATTAAATTCAAGTAAATTTGGACGGGTGTTACACCTTCGCTGGAGATATTGGGAAGCATATCGAGGTTTACATCGACGATCTGGTGATCAAAAGTCCCGAAGAGGACCAAATGTTGGAAGACATCAAAAAAACATTCAACTCGTTGCGCAGAGTGAATATGAAATTGAGTCCAGCCAAATGTTCTTTTGGTATGGAAGAAGGGAAATTCTTAGGCTTCATAGTCACGAACGGCGGATTTAAGGTGAATCCAGAAAAGGTCCAGGCAATAGAGCGAATGCCATCACCACGAACAATCAAAGAGATGCAAAGGTTGGCCGGCCGCCTAGCCGCGCTTAACCGTTTTCTGTCAAACGACGCCGCAAAGTCATATCCTTTTATCAGCACTTTGCGCAATTGTGTGAAGAAGCAATAATTCAGATGGACGCCTGAAGCAGAGGCCGCTTTTCAACAAATGAAGGAGTGTTTGATCGAACTCCCTACCCTGACCGCGCCGTTCGAAAAAGAACCACTCGTACTGTACTTATCTTCTTCGGATAAGGTAGTAGGGTCGGTATTACTTGTGGAGAGAAACAGAGTACAAACTCCAATTTATTACATCAGTAGGGTGCTTACCGATCCAGAAACAAGATACTCCACAATGGAGAAATTGGTGCTGGCGCTGCTACACGCTTCTCGGAGGCTGCGCAGATACTTTACAGGGCATGTGATCACCGTACTTACCAATTTCCACATTGGCACGATATTGCAAAGCCGAAAAACATCTGGGCGACTAGCAAAATGGGCGATCGAGCTGGGAGGCCACAACATTTTGTACAGGCCGCGCCCAGCCATCAAGGGTCAAGTCCTTGTAGACTTTATCACAGAAGTCCCAGCGGAAAAAATCAAAGATTGCGAGGTTGTCGAAACTCCAGTGAAAGATATATCTGATGAGTTGTGGTTGCTGTACACCGATGGGGCCTTAAACGAGGATGGCGCAGGAGCCGGATTGCGCCTTGTGAGCCCTGAAAAACATGAATTTACGTACGCCATCAAGTTGGATTTTAAGAATACCAACAACGAGGCGGAGTACGAGGCATTCCTAGCAGGCTTACGCCTCGCCATAAAAATGGGAGCTAAAAATCTGCAAGCGCATGTTGATTCACTTTTGATCGCCAGTCAAATCAACGGAATCTATGATGCAAAGGGCGAAGTTATGGCCTTATATTTGGATCAGGCGAAAGAACTGCTTCAGAAATTCAAGTCATACAAGGTAGTACACATCAATCGTTCCGAAAACAAGCCGGCAGACGCCTTGAGCAAGCTTGCTTCAACGTCCTTTCAACATTTCACAAAAGATGTAAGGATTGAAGTACTAAAAAATCCACCAGTCCTGCTGCGCCAGGTAAACGTTATCGAAATAGGGCAGCCATCTTGGATGACACCTATAATTCAGTACCTGCAAGAAGGGATACTCCCGGAAAGCAAAGCAGAGGCAAGGAAGATTCAAAACAAGGCCCTGCATTATGAGATGAACGGTGGTATTCTATACCGAAAGTCCTTCTTGGGGCCCTTATTACGCTGCGTCGACCCCCAAGACGCGAACTACTTGATCAGAGAGATTCATGAAGGGATCTGTGGCATCCATGCAGGACCGCGCATGGTTGTCGCGAAGATTATGAACGCTGGATATTATTGGCCAGGGTTGCATGTCGACGCCCTGAAGGAGCTACGCAAATGCGACTCTTGCCAGCGGCATTCTCCAAAGACCCTGCAGTCACGGCCCCCGACCAACCCTGGACGGAATCGGAAGCCGCGAACAGCCAGTGGTACCGGTGATTATTTTTATAAAATATTGCAGCGGAAATTTCATCAGGACCGTGAGTTAGGAAAAATATCAGAGTTTAGAAAACACCGGATTTTTATTTATTAAATGGATGGGATACACCCATGTTTTACAATGGTAGCTTTAATAAAGATAAAATTTTGATTACATAAAACAATATTTCTTAATTTGATTTAATTAATAAAATAAGCCACTTCTTGAAGCCTTTCAGTGCCGTATCCAACTCTTACTCCAATTTACTGTAATTACCTGAAACATGTTTGAAAAAGGTTTTGTCAGCGGAAATACTGAGTGAGTTCATTCTATTTTATTAAAATATATTGTTATACCTTAAAGCATTAAGGTTTTTATATTTATTTATATTTACCCAACTCAATCAGTATTTGTCACATGGTGGCAGTTCCGATGTGACAGTAGTCATATCACTCATTGGCTCACTTTCGTCCAATAGTGAATTTATCAAATAATTCTATTTTATTATTATTCTATTTTATTATTATTCAATTTATCACTCATTGGCTCACTTTCGTCCAATAGCGATTCCTGTGATGGTGGTCATATCACTGTTGATCATTCTTTCAACTAGTGACTCTGGTCATATCACTGTTGATCATTCTTTCAACTAGTGATTCTAGTCATAACACTGTTGATCATTCTCTCAATTAGTGCTTTTGGATATTTCACTGTTGATCATTCTCTCAACTAGTGACTCTGGACTTAGTTGTGTCCTGTTGACATTACTTTGTCAAATATATTACTTATGGCACAAAACCATTTAACCCAGAAATGACATATATCATTTTATGTCAAACTACTATAACTTATCAAATATAATATGTTAATTAATTAAATAATTGTAATGTCATTATTTAATATATTAACGTGACTAAGACTAAAAATATAATCTTAGTATAGTAGAATATATTATACTTGACTATTTTATTATGGTATACAGCATTTAGATTTATTTCAAACATACATTAAATTTATTAACGATTTAATGTTAAAATAATATTAGTTATAGGCTATAGCTACTGAGGCATAATTCCCACTGTGATTGTGGTCATGCTACTATTGGCTAACTTTCTGGCTAATAGTAACGAGGTTCAAATAATGTATAAAACCTCCCATACCGGTAGTTATTATAGAATATAAAAATTTAATCACTGTAAGTATAACTGGTAAACATTTAGGATTTTGGAAAGCATTTGTAAATATAATTGTATCACAAAAAGGTGATAAAAACTGTGAGAAAAGAGAATGGACTCACATTGCAGATTTAATTTGAGCAGAGCCTAGCCTAATGATTAGCCTTGTAACCTAATGCATACAAACTAGGTAAGTAACTAATACAGCATTTACGATAACTCACGAGATTAAAACCCTCACAACGAATGACAAAGTTCAATACTTAAACATCCATCGGATTCACAACGAATGACAAAGTATTCCCCGAGTTCGGGTGGTACTCAAACATCCTGTCGGAATCACGACTAATGACAAAGCATAACCCAAGTTTGAGCAGCACTTAAACATCCATTGGATTTAATCAATCGGACATTGAATCGTAGCAGCGATTGAGTTAATACCCTGTATTGTAGCAGCACCCCGCTATATTAATTAGTGATTTTGAGACTGTTTCGACTATAACTCAACGTACAGATTGAATTTGATCGTCGAACGAACGCAAAATATCAAGTGCCAATGCTTGCTATTTATACATGATTTTTGACAGGCTTACGGACCGTAAGACTAATCCCTTACGGTCCGTAAGGGATATATTTTCAGTATAGGGTGGCCACGTATGGGTGTAGGCTTGCTGAGTCGACATTTTCGTAAAATTCAATTTAGACAGCAATTTGTGAGGATAATCGTCGAGTAGGGAATACCCCCCCTGAGTTTTAGGGGCCCTGATCCTGATTCTGATCGTTCCGAAAATTTTAGGGTTTGTGCAGAATCACTTGGGTGTCTCAATTAGGGTTTCCTATTGGATAAAATAATAAAATAAATAGGACTTTTTAATGAGGGTTATTCTCCCCACCTTGTTTTAAATCTCGTCCTCGAGATTTGGGTTATGATATTTCTTTTAGACTTATGTCATATTTTAGTCAACAAAATGACACAGAATTAAATATCAAATTTTGTGAATATGAGTTGTATAATGAGTAGGATTTAATGGTTCAAATGAATTAGTTCAAGAAATCAATGTCAAATGAATGAGATGAAATGATATAAATTTCCAAAGTGACTAGGTTCAAGCCAAAAGATATATGATCCAATAGATGTCTAAACTGAATGTTTACAAGTTGTGAATGACTTTTAGAATCAACAGAATTCATTGTCAAAGGAAAAATTAATTTGATTGTCAACTGAGGAAGACTCAGAATCAATAAGCTCAAATAAAATAGAAGTACGAAAATGATTGTTAACTATCGAACCATAACAAGAGAAAAATCAGTGTGTTAACATTTATTGTATTGCAAGGATACACCGAAATACAATAGAGTTTAGTGTATCATTGTCTTAATACATAATTGCATCAAGACTACTTTTAAATGATGAGTGAAACGAAAGACATACGTGGTTTTGAATGATTCGTATGCTTATGATTAGCCCAAGCTACAAGTTTATAACGACGCCGCAAGGTGTCGTAATGATTGAAATAATTCAATAATTACGGTGACCGAACAATTTCACCGTATAATCAGCTGAAAGCTTTAATGAGGTAAATTTGTATATTCATTTCGAATGGATTTTCAATTGATAATGAAAAGACCAAATGAATTTTATAGAATTTTCGATAAATGATGAAAGAAGCTTTTAGAGATACACCGGAATATGATATGAATTTGTGTACTCTTATCTTAACACATAATTTTATTAAGACTGTTTAAGATAAGGAACCAATAAAATTTAAAATTCGTATATCAGGAGTGAAAATGAGATTAGCTCAAGCTTCAAATTAAAGAAAATGCCACCACAAGGTGTCGTAGCCAATTTAAATGATTCAATGAAAGTGAAGACCAAACAAGTCTGTTATGGTTTTGAATAGATGAAGTACTTGACAAAATGTATTTATTTAAAAACTTCTATTTATATTAAGGTTAAATAATAACTTAACTTAGATATTACATATCAGCGATTACGTCTGGAATCATTTCTGCTTCTTGCGTAGTAAGTACGAATGCTCGCGCGTTTTTCTTAGCTCCGTCTGCAGTTCTGGCCTTGTTGTCGGATGCTTTGGTCAGTTTTGGGCAATATGGTTTGATGTGTCCTGTTTCTCCGCAATTGTAACATACATTAGTTTTCCTTCTACACTCTTCCTCTATATGCCCGGTCATCTTGCAGAAGTCACAGTAGGGTGTTCTCCTAAAACGGCATCTTCCTGAATGCTTTTTGTTACAGTTTCTGCAGATAGGTTGCTCCAATGACGGTTCAGATTCTTTCTTCTTGAATTCTTGGAAAAATTTCTGGGCTAACTCTTTCTTCTTATTTTCTTCTCTTGTGCGGATTAGTCCATCTGTCAACATGTTAGCTAGTTCGACTGCTTCTTCAATAGTCTGTGGTCTAGTGGCCTTGACTATGTCTCGGATTTCGCTAACTAATCCCCAAATATAACGAGAAATTAGTACGGGTTTTGGCAAAGCCAGAGTTGGTACCATTCTTGCATATTCAAAGAACGTTGTCGTATATTCACGACAATTCACATCTATCATTTTATGATTTAGGAACTTGTTAGCCATTCGTTCCTTTTCATAAGGGGGACAAAATTTCCTTTCTACCATTTCCTTGAATTTTTCCCAGTTCATGGCATAAGCCATGTCACTTCCTTTTGCCTGAAGGATTGTATTCCACCATTCTAAGGCTTCTTCCTTGAAGAGGTTAGATGCATACATCACCTTATCTTCTTCGGCACATTTGCTGATTGTAAGAACAACTTCCGTGTTTTCCAACCATCGCAGAGCAGCAGTGGCTCCTTCACTGCCTGCAAACTCAGTTGGTTTACAAGCTAGAAATTCTTTGTAGGTACACCCGAGAGTCATTGCCTTCTTTTTCTTGGGAAATGGGGTTTTGATAATATCATCATTACCTCCATTGATACTATGGCTGAAACAGTCGTTATGAGTATGCTTGCTACTCACAACTTTGGTGGGTTCTACGGGGTTTTTAACAGCTTTAATTATTAAAGGTAAAACATTAGCTATTCATTGAGCTATTAGATTTTCTATAGCATTTTTATCCAAAGGATTTTCATTATTAGCATGAACTTATGGATTATGTGGTACTTCATTCGACATCTGAATTGCAAACATTTTCACTTATTAATATCACAGAATAATTAAAACAAAACAATACTTCCAGGATATTATATGTGCATATCGACATATATATATATATATATATATATATATATATATATTCATATATAACACATATGTTAATTTGTATCAGTTTCCTAACTTTATTGTTTAAGTTTAGGTATTAAAAGAACACCTAAATAGCTTAAACAAGTGGCTCTGATACCACCTTCTGTCACGGCCCCCGACCCACCCTGGACGGAATCGGAAGCCGCGAACAGCCAGTGGTACCGGTGATTATTTTTATAAAATATTGCAGCGGAAATTTCATCAGGACCGTGAGTTAGGAAAAATATCAGAGTTTAGAAAACACCGGATTTTTATTTATTAAATGGATGGGATACACCCATGTTTTACAATGGTAGCTTTAATAAAGATAAAATTTTGATTACATAAAACAATATTTCTTAATTTGATTTAATTAATAAAATAAGCCACTTCTTGAAGCCTTTCAGTGCCGTATCCAACTCTAACTCCAATTTACTGTAATTACCTGAAACATGTTTGAAAAATGTTTTGTCAGCGGAAATCCTGAGTGAGTTCATTCTATTTTTATAAAATATATTGTTATACCTTACAACATTAAGGTTTTTATATTTATTTATATTTACCCAAATCAATCAGTATTTGTCACATGGTGGCAGTTCCGATGTGACAGTAGTCATATCACTAATTGGCTCACTTTCGTCCAATAGTGAATTTATCAAATAATTCTATTTTATTATTATTATTCAATTTATCTATCACTAGGCGATTCCTGTGATGGTGGTCATATCACTGTTGATCATTCTTTCAACTAGTGACTCTGGTCATATCACTGTTGATCATTCTTTCAACTAGTGATTCTAGTCATAACACTGTTGATCATTCTCTCAATTAGTGCTTTTGGACATGTCACTGTTGATCATTCTCTCAACTAGTGACTCTGGACTTAGTTGTGTCCCGTGACATTACTTTGTCAAATATATTACTTATGGCACAAAACCATTTAACCCAGAAAATGACATATATCATTTTATGTCAAACTACTATAACTTATCAAATATAATATGTTAATTAATTAAATAATTGTAACTTCCTTATTTAATATATTAACGTGACTAAGACTAAAAATATAATCTTAGTATAGTAGAATATATTATACTTGACTATTTTATTATGGTATACACCATTTAGATTTATTTCAAACATACATTAAATTTATTAACGATTTAATGTTAAAATAATATTAGTTATAGGCTATAGCTACTGAGGCATAATTCCCACTGTGATTGTGGTCATGCTACTATTGGCTAACTTTCTGGCTAATAGTAACGAGGTTCAAATAATGTATAAAACCTCCTATACCGGTAGTTATTATAGAATATAAAAATTTAATCACTGTAAGTATAACTGGTAAACATTTAGGATTTTGGAAAGCATTTGTAAATATAATTGTATCACAAAAAGGTGATAAAAACTGTGAGAAAAGATAATGGACTCACATTGCAGATTTAATTTGAGCAGAGCCTAGCCTAATGATTAGCCTTGGAACCTAGTGCATACAAACTAGGTAAGTAACTAATACAACATTTACGATAACTCACGAGATTAAAACCCTCACAACGAATGACAAAGTATTCCCCGAGTTCGGGTGGTACTCAAACATCCTGTCGGAATCACGACTAATGACAAAGCATAACCCAAGTTTGAGCAGCACTTAAACATCCATTGGATATTTTTAATCAATCAGACATTGAATCGTAGCAGCGATTGAGTTAATACCCTGTATCGTAGCAGCACCCCGCTATATTAATTAGTGATTTTGAGACTGTTTCGACTATAACTCAACGTACAGATTGAATTTGATCGTCGAACGAACGCAGAATATCAAGTGCCAATGCCTGCTATTTATACATGATTTTTGACAGGCTTACGGACCGTAAGACTAATCCCTTACGGTCCGTAAGGGATATATTTTCAGTATAGGGTGGCCACGTGTGGGTGTAGGCTTGCTGAGTCGACATTTTCGTAAAATTCAATTTAGACAGCAATTTGTGAGGATAATCGTCGAGTAGGGAATACCCCCCCTGAGTTTTAGGGGCCCTGATCCTGATTCTGATTGTTCTGAAAATTTTAGGGTTTGTGAAGAATCACTTGGGTGTCTCAATTAGGGTTTCCTATTGGATAAAATAATAAAATAAATAGGACTTTTTAATGAGGGTTGTTACACCTGCGCCCAAAAAATGATCTTATCCCAGTGGCCACTGCTTGGCCTTTTCAACAGTGGGGGATTGATATGGTGGGACCCTTCCCAGACGCTACGGGAGCCGTGAAGTTCATAATCGTGGCTGTTGATTATTTCACTAAGTGGGTGGAGGCCAACGCTCTCGCTTCAACCACTGCAATGATGGTGCGCAAGTGTATTTGGGAGCACATCATTTGCAGATTTGGTCTTCCACTCAAAATTGTCACAGACAACGATACTAACTTTGCTTCTGAAGACCTCTAGAAGTGGTTGAAAGAGATGAAAATCGAACATACTTTTTCTTCCGTTGCGCACCCTCAAGGCAACGGACAAGTTGAAAGTGTGAACAAAAGTATCGTGGAGGGGATAAAAGCCCGACTGGGCACAAAGAGAAGAGGCTGGGTGGATGAGCTCCCAAGCATCTTATGGGCTCACCGAACCATGCCGAAGACAAGCACCGACGAAACTCCTTTTAGCCTAGTATACGGCTCAGAGGCAGTTATCCCGGCGGAAGTTGGACTCCCCTCACCGCGCTTGACAGCAGTCAACACGGTAGATAATGAAGCAGAGCGCCGTCTCGATTTGGATCTACTGGAAGAAAGACGCGAGATTGCAGGTATTAAAGAAGCAAAATACAAGACACAGTTGGAACGGTGCTACAATGCGAGAGTCCGCATTTGTACCTTCACTCCAGGAGAATACGTCTTTCGAGACAACGAAGCTTCAAATACTGAACGCCCCGGGAAACTAGCACCCAAATGGGAAGGCCCATACTTGGTTCACGAAGTGCTACGAAAGGGGGCATACAAATTGCGCACACTGGATGGACACATCATCCCACGAACATGGAATGCGCAACAACTGCGCAAGTGCTATATGTAACTACTCTAGACCATGCGCCATTTCTTTCATGCCGGCCACGTGCCTTTTAATTTCCTATGTTGACTAAGCGCCCTTATGTTACTTATCTACAATGTATGATTAGCCTAAGCGCCTGTTTCTCAATTAACAAAAGCAGACGACATGTTTTCTTTTATCATAATGCCTCTTGAGTTACAAATGCATGTTAAACTTTTGATTAGCACGAAAACACTTCAGTGAATTACGAGCTCTAGAATTATGCCTTCAAGGTCCTCCGCGAACATAGCGCGAGACCGAGCAGTTACACTCGCACAAGAGCCACACTTACATTTATTCGCGCTAACTTGACCAAAGTTTCTAACAACAGTGCAATAATTGTAACGAGACAGAATAAGCACAAACGTCATATTTAATAAGCGCAATTACGCAGCAGTCACATAAAAACCAACTATCATTCATCTAATTCAAAACAGGCGCGACCGCGCAAAGGGTAACATTCAAAACCTAAAAATTACAAGGCAAAAAGCCTGGAAATACTATCTATTCAAAGCCGTCACCAGCATCATCATCGTGCTTATCACCATCACCATCGCCTTCACTGTCGCCATCATCGCCAGCAGTTTCCTCTTCATCCGATAACTCAACAGTCTCTGGTGGATCAAGGATGGTCTTCAACCGTTGACACCAATCGTCATGCTTTATTGCATCTGTGACCAAATCCATCAGAGGAAGTGATAAATGGTCATAAGCATGTTCAACGCGCCTTAACTCAGCATCAGCTTGGTCAGTCACTGAGCAGTGACTAGCGTCAAACTCTTGTCCAAAAACCTCTGTAGCATGTTGCGCACATTCCAAATAACCACCCCGGTGACTAACCACGCGCGAAGCATCTATCAGAACAGCAACAACTTTATCTAGCTCTCCAGCATTTAAGATAGAGTTGGCCATCTACAACAAGCGCAATTCATAAAAACACCAGGTCATGACGAGTAAAGCCAAGTAAGAAAATCATACCAGAACTAAGCCTCTGCCACGTAGCCACTCAGCCTCAGAGACCAAAGTATCAACGATGCCTTGAGCTTCGGAGTAGTTGTTTTGCGCCACATTAAGTGCAGACGTGCTAATGTCCCGCGCCTCCTCCGCTTTCTGTTTGGCCTCCTCAGCAGTAGCAGCCTTAACCTTCTCGGCTTCAAGGTCGATTTCCAAGGACTCGCTTCTGTCAACCTGCTCTTGCAAGCGGCGTTTCAAATCAGCAATCTCGACGTCCTTGGCAATCAAATCCTTGTCCCTACTTGACAGCTGCACCTTCACCTCGGCTAGCTCAACCTACAATGGGATAAAGAGCTCAGTTAATTCTGCCAACAAAAGCATAAGCTGAAAGAGAAGTTTCTCGAACCTCAGCCTGCTCTTTAGCAGCTTGCGCATCCTCAACCTTCGCTGTCAGATCAGCAACTTTGCCTTCAAGCTCAGTAATCTTATTGCGAGCTGCGAACGCGCGCTGGTTGTCCTTCTCACAGATTTTCTTCCATTCTGCTTTCTCATTCGCCAGCAGATCCTCGGCAGCTCGGAGCTTGCTCCTCAGGCCCTCGCGCCCCCACTCCTCCGATTTCCTGTCAGCTTCAGATTTTGCCTTCTCTTCATCAAAGGCAGCTTTCGATATTTCGAAGTCATTAACACGCCTTAATTTCCGTTCGCGGTATTTCTCCCAATCCTTCCGCTCCCTAACCATGGTTCGCCACTCGCGAACAATTTGATGGTTCGCAGCATGGGTGTTGGCCTCACCAACAACATAGGCGTGATACAACCCATTGTGGGTTCGCGCCCTTTGACGGTCAACCTCACCAGGAGGAATGGAGTGCAGAAACCAGTCGCGGCAAGGCGCGAACTCAAGAAAAGTATCTTTTTGCTTTAAACCCCATGGCGGTTGGTGCGGAGCGTCACCACGGCTCTCTTCCATATAAGACTTATAATAAATATCCCCCAAAGTATCCCGGGGGCCTATCGGAGAAAGCGGCGGCGCTCCGTGTTTTCCCACACCAGCCTGGCCAGTAGCAGAACCAGCATCCGTGCCCCCTGCAGCAGCGGATTTGTCTCGATGAACACCAGAGCCCGATCCATCAGTAGTAGAAATTCCGACAGACTTGTCGGCAGCGGTTTTTTCCTTCTCCTTAGTTTTCTCTTTCTCCTTCTCTCTTTCAGCAGCCCTTTTCTCCTTCTCCTGCTCAGCTCGCCTCTTCTCTTCCTCAACAGCTTTTTTCTTCTTCTCTTCCTCAGCCTTCTTCCGTTTGTCTTCATCAACCTTCTTCCTACACTCCTCATCAGCTTTCTTCCTGTCTTCCTCAGCCTTACTCTTCTCTGCCTCAACATCTTTCTCCTTCTCGACCCCGACATCCTGTTTGTCCTTATCAGACTCCACCACAATTTTGAAAGGTTTGATGGTAACCTTAGGCCTCTTCTGCGCCGGCTCTGTGGGATCTGTGAACACTACACCCTTCTCAGGGGTCTTCTTCTTAGCCTCTGCAGAAGATAAGTATTAAAAAGAGAAAGCAGCAAAGAGTAAGAAACTAGGAACTTACCAGGAGAGAACTTATAAAGAGAGCGCAAGTTGCTCTGCTTCCCAATCAAGGGAACTGCACCAGCTTTCGACGCACAGACACACTAGCGGTGGTCTCGTTTCTACCTCTTTTCCTGCTGAGTAACTTTGCAGCAGCCTCCTCTTCTGTTTCTTCTTCCTCCTCCTCGTCATGCGCAACAGAGGAAGGAGTCGCACCAGCATCCGGGTTGCGAGAACCCGCGCTCCCTGAGCTCTTCGAACCAACTCCCCCAGACTTCTTCTCGCCTATACGCGACAAACCTTCAAGTGAGTCACTGATTATAACATAATCTTCCAAGTTACTCTGGCGAAAGCGAAGAGTACCTTTGTCAGCAGCACCAGAAGTTGCGCGGCAACTCCCACCCTTCTTGCTAGTAATTTCAGCTTCAAGGTCGATCACCTTCTTCTTCCTAGAAGGCTTTTCCTTCTTTTCTTCCGGGTCAACACCCAACTGGCGCAACACACCTGCAAAGACGTTAGACCACGAACTTAGCTCTCCGTTTGATGATCCCACAGACTCCTCGCTGGAAAGATAGACAATCTCTTTCCCAACAGAAGTCAAAGCGCGCAAGGGACGAGGGTTAGGTATATGCGCACCTTCAGTAGCAGAGGGCAGATCGGTAAAGGCTCCAGCAATTGGATACATAAAGTTGCCCTTAATCGCGTCATACCAATATTGCTCCCCTGCCGACAGCGGGCGCACACCCATGGATCCACCAAATGTGGGGAAAGCCGCTTGATAAAGGCGCACCTCTACATTACAAATGCAACAAGTGAGCAATACGAGGACAGATACAAACAATTAACGAAATAGCTAACCTTTATCCTGGAACTTCAAGACGGGAACTTCCTCGCTCTCAGGCGGCCATGGATCGCTCATCCGCGCCGCAACAAAAACACTCTCCCCAAAAACTCGGTTAGGAGATGCAGTGAGCTGCACATACCAATCCTCCTTCTTAGGAATGGCTAACTCCTCTTTCTCAATCGCCTGAGTCCAAGGGCGAAAAGTCATAGCGATAGGTATCACCTCCGTGCGAATGAAGAAGAACTTCTGTTTCCAATCATGGAAACTATTCGGTGGGTTCAACAAAATCTTTTTAGCACCCCCTCGGTTGCCAAACGAGAAGAAGCCCATGTTCCTAATAAGCTGGTAGAATGCCCGGAATCTCTCTACCGTCGGTTCGACATCATGAGATCGGCATAAAAACTCGAAGTGTCGAACCCTCACCATCCCTGGTGGACTCATCTGAGAAATGTGAAACCCATAATACTGCAGTATATGGGCCATGAAGTTCGTCGTAGGCAACCGAAAGTTGCCCTGATGGAAGAAATCTTCATACAATGTGATATACCCGGGTGGTGCGTCGGCGGCCGTCTGATTCTGACCGGGGTACTTGGCATCCCATTCCGGTGGGAACCGGAAACCCCGTACTATCTGCTCAAAAAGACCCAAATCCCACCGGAGAATAGGAATAGGACCTTCTTCACCGGGAACGTCTTCATGATGTTCTTCTGCCATGAATATTCATCGATAAAACCTTGAATATTCAAGAAAGAACTTGAAGATATGAAGAAAATTCTTGAAGATCTGCTACAGGCAACTTGAAGACTTGAAGATTCGAAGAAAGTGAGTAGAGAGAAAAGGATAAAACAGCAGAAGACGTGAGGGTTATCTCCATCTCTTCGGATATATATACCCATCGCATTTAATGCGATGGGTAAACGTGCCGAATTCGCCGCGCACGTGACCAATCAGAGGACGCCACGTAAGGCGTTAAACCCGGAGTGACGGTTACCACGCGCGCGTGGACCTCACTCTCCTGACGGAAAGTGGAACCGTCAGAGACAACATGATGACAACCGTGTCAGCGGTCAACTCAAACGTCACCATCAACGACAATCTAACAAAACCGTCAGAATTTAAATTTCGAGGAATTTCCCGCCCAAATTCCCAAAAACTTAATGAAGAAGCTTCCCAACGCGCACAATATACATGGTTACATAAGACATCCGCGCGCTATCAACACCCAACAAAGTAGCGTCAGCTGCCAGACATGTAGTCGCGCCGTAACAACCGACAAACGTTTGTACGCGCGCGCCTAACAAAACAAAAAACAAGTATTTTCTACACCTTTTTCTAAGTCCATAGCTCCAACCACTTGCCTTGCGCATGGTGCAACACTGGACTGGGGAGACTTGAAGGGGTATGGTCCTAAAAAGGCCGCGCAAACCTTCATCAAGGGAGCGCGTGAGACCATACTCCTTATTCAACAAATTTCTTATTGGCACCTCGCGCGGGCTACAATACATTCTATTTTAACCGGCGCGAGGCCTTGACAATAGGAAACTCCAATTACAACACTTAGCATTCTGAAAAGAGCACTCGGTCATCCAAACCCTGCGCGAGATAGTTAGGTGCCCAGCAAGAATCGCGCAGGGCAGCAGCGCAAGGCTGTTTTAGATAGTACACAAGGTACAAGTGGCAGAAGAAAAGAGCCAATCAGCGTCCTTCTGGACCTGCTCAATCATGCTCCACGATCGTCTGACATGCAGGAGACAAAAAGTACTTAAGAATGCCTACATGGCACCAATCACACGGCAGAGACAACTGCCCCACGATCTCCACTTACCTGCTGATGGCAGAGGGGCGGCCAGGCCGACAACAGTGACACGTGGCTCCAATCACATTGTGCCAACTCCAGAAAGCTCCTAGAACCCACTAACGGTCGACACCAGTAAGACAATGAGCATATTCTCTATGTTGTCGCCTTCAGGCCCAATGCCCATCAGCCCATATCCTCTTACACCTCTCCGGCTATAAATAGAGACCTCACTTCACAGGTTAAACATTCAATTCCCTCTACTCTCACTCTTAATACACAATTATCTCCCCAAAGCAGTCGCTTATTCTCACGCCGGAGCCCGGTTAAGTGGGAAACCCCCACATTCCCCTCTTAACGAGTAACGGTGTTCTGTTTTGCAAGATTAGATGATCATTACGAAGCTCAGAAAGCCATTGGAAGATTAACCACTATGGTAGGAACATAAACCAAACTGATTAGTCCCATAATTAGTTCAGTGTTTCTTCAAACAGAATAATCTATTTTAATCACGAAAACCAAACTTTGTAATAATATTATAAATATTTTTATTTTTATTTTCACTATACAAAATTACATTTACTCGACCCATGTAACACATGAGGTTTTCTAAGATATTACTTTTTATTATTTGATATATAAAATTAGATTTATTCAATTCGTACAATACACATGGTTTTTTAAGGATATTTATTTTTTATTATTTAGTACAGAAAATTACATTTATTCAAACCGTGTTATGCGCATATTTTTAAAGATGTAATTTTTTATTGTTTGGTATATAAAATTACATTTATTCAATCCGTGTAATAAATGGGGTTTTTGAAAGATGTATTATTTTATTATTTGGTAAACAATATTACATTTATTCAACCCATGTAATACACATGGTTTTAAATATATAACTTTTTTATTTGGTATATAAAATTACATTTATTCAACCCGTACAAGATGTTTCTTATAGATATATTTTTTATTATTTAATATATAAAATTATATTTATTTAACATATACAATAAATGAGGTTTTCAAAGATATATTGTTTTATTATTTAGTATATAAAATTTATTTATTCAACCCCGTGTAATACACGGGGTTATAACCAAGTTATTTTATAAAAGAGATAAATAAAAAATAAGGGTGAGAAATTACCAGAGAATGACACGTGTCCAAAAAGGATTTTTGTTTATTAGTATAAAAAGATTTGTAAATATATTATATTCCTTCTAGTCTTATATGACGTTAGTAATACAAAGAGGCCATAATTGGGGATTCCACAATTATCAATATGGTATCGAGCTAGCTATCTAAACGTCATCCAATCACTGATGTTGAAGCCCACCTGTTGCCACCACACACACCCTCTTTGCCGTTGCACATTGCTTTTTATAGAAGGGAAAGTTTTTCTACCCAAAGTGGTTGAGATATGCATTTATATAGGGTGAGGGTATTGGTACATCCCCCAAAAGTAGTGACACCCCCCCCCAGCAGCCCCGTATAAGGCAATGAGGATTGTATAGGGGTTGAGTGCATTAATTATGTCAGAAAAAGTAAAGCTATATGCCCCTCATTGCCCTATGAGCGGTGTATTAGAAAGGTGGTAGTTGGAGCATTAAACCCTATACGCCTCTCATTGCTTTATACGCTGCTCATTGGTACTGTAATATCTGAATTTAAGGTATATTGCTGACAAGACAGCGGAGTTCAGACTGAAAAGGCTGAAAAGGTGATCCGCATATACGCGCTCATGGCCCTATACGCTGCGTATTGTTTCGAATTTTTCCCTTTACCCCAAGCTTACGGGATTCATGTAATACAAATGTTCAAAAATCCCAAAAAAGTGATGAAAATGATAAAAATTTTCAACTAAACGGTCTGGTTAAATTAGATTCGAATCACGATGTCAAATTGGGACTTTGAATATTTTTTTGGTGAAAGGTTGAATGAGTCATACGTCTCCAAAAGCGTTTGGTT
Organism: Helianthus tuberosus; assembly: GCA_030545235.1. NCBI lineage: Eukaryota > Viridiplantae > Streptophyta > Magnoliopsida > Asterales > Asteraceae > Helianthus > Helianthus tuberosus. The sequence goes on from JARYGA010032169.1 coordinate 30,641, forward strand.
ACCCGACGTTGATCGAGGTGAGGAGGAGGTGGTTTCCGTGTTTCGTTGTGATGAAGGGAGTGTGCGGCCCGTGATGCTTGATTTGAACCAGGTAAAAATTCATATTGGCATTATGGTTGTTAAAGTCTAACCATTAAGTTGTTTCAGGTCGTAGAGGAGGCGGGACCATCTTACGTGGCTCAAAGCTATCCGCAACACGCCGGAACTTACCATTCGCATCAGGAAGGGAGTGTGCGGTCCGTGATGCCTGATTTAAACCAGGTAAAAAATTCATATTGTCGTTTTGGTTATTTTAGTCTAACCATTAAGTTGTTTCAGGTCGTAGAGGAGGCGGGACCATCTTACGTGGCTCAAAGCTATCCGCAACACGCATACGAGACTTACCATTCCCATCAGGAAAAACAACGCAAGAAAAAGTCCGAGGAAGGTGCTTTTGACTTCGAGGAAGACGATAACGAAATCGAGAAAGGTGTTACACACTTCGAGGAAAGTGATCAAGACGGGGACGATGGTGGTGGCGGTGACGATGGCGCTAATGACCCAAAAAAACAAGGAAAGGTATAACATAACCGTCACTTACGTGTTATTCGTTATGTATAATGTTTATTAAATTTTAGACAATTTTGATTTTGTATACGTGTTATTCGTTATGTATAGGTTTATTAGAAGGGTGCCTATTAGAATTTAGACAAAGTTGATTTTGTTTACGTGTTATTCGTTATGTATAATTTTTATTAGATTTTAGATAATGTTGATTTTGTATACGTGTTATTCGTTATGTATAAGGTTTATTAGATTTTAAACAAATATAGTTTTAAATTACCGTTGTTTCAGGTATTTGCGACACTTCACGAGTTAAAGAATTGGGCTTACAAAACAGAAATTGCGAAAGGTTACGTCATTGTTACCCAACGAACAGTAACAAAAGGCGCAGATTCGTCAGCAAGGACAGTGAAGATATGGTTGCAATGCGACCGTAGAGGCACACGCAAAAGTAAAGCAACAGTTTGGCGTTCTGGTAGCAAGAAGATTGGGTGTCCTTTTAAAATGATAGGGAAACTAGACGCAAGTAGTGGCAATTGGAGCTTAGTGGTGAAGCAAAAGGATCATAACCATGAGCCTGCGGTATTTCTCGAGGGTCACGCGTTTGCGAGAAGGTTGACCCCAGACGAAGAATCATTGGTAGAGAGACTTTATATTCAAAACATGGAGCCTACGAACATACATTTAACCATAAGAAAACAAAACCCACAGAGCGTGTGCATTCTACGAGACATACAAAACGTGATAAAAAAGATTAAAGTCAAAATGTACGGTAATCGGACTCCAATGTAGATATTGGAGCAAATGTTGCATGAAGGAAGGTATGTTTACCACACCCGGGTGAATCCCAAAACAAATGCGGTCGAGGAGGTTTTTTTTGTTCATCGGTACTCATACATAATGTGGTGTGCTTTCCCACGTGTGTTGATGATTGATACCACTTACAAAACGAATGAGTATAGACTTCCGTTTGTTCAAATTGTAGGTGTGACATCGACACACAAGTCGTTTTGTGTCGCTCATGCTTTTATCTCTAAAGAAAAACAGGATAACTTCTTGTGGGTCCTACAGAAGCTCAAAGGATTGTTGGTAGAGGGTATGGAACCGCGCGTGATAATAACAGATTGTGATAAAGCTTTGATGAATGCTTGCGATAAAGTATTCCCAAAAGCATCCAAATTGCTATGTAGGTGGCACATCTCACAAAATATTCTAAAACACACCAAGGCAAAATTTGCAACGGCTGAAGAATGGAAAATATTCAAGCTTTCTTGGTCTCGATTGTGTAATTCTCCCACTGAGACACTATATAATTATAACTTTGAGCGGCTATTTACGCGACTGACTAAAGACCATAGATCAGGTACGTATTATATTACTTCGCATTCATTAATGTATACACACATACATGTAACCTCCCTGAATTTTATATACGCAATTATATTTTACAAACTATAGGGGCCTATTTTTACATTTTGTGAAACTATAAGTTGAGGGACTTGTTTGTCATTGTTTGAAACTTGCTTTAAAAATGGTTAAAACCAAGTCTAGGGACTAAACTGTCATTTATTGAAAGTTATAGTCTAGGGGTTATTTTGACATTATTTAAAAGTACAAAGTATTGGGCATAAAATGTAATTATTGAAATCTAAAGTATAAGGGTTGAAATTGCCTTGTTTGAAACTTATTTTAACTCTAAAATCTTAACCGAGTTAAATGTTGAATAAGAAATCCTTTAAAAAAAGTTAACTTAGTTAACTACGTTAATTAGAATAACAAAAAAGGGGGGTTTCTTGTATAACCCGCCCCTTAGCAAGGATCGAACCCGGACCACTCGTGTAAAAGCACCCCTTCTTTACCAGTTTATCCTCCTGTACAGGAGTTGATTGATACCCTAACATTAGTTGTTTTATACTTTAAAAAAATTAACTTAATTAACTATGTTAATTAGAATAACAAAAAAGGGGGGGTTTCTTGTATAACCCGCCCCTTAGCAAGGATCGAACCCGGACCACTCGTGTAAAAGCACCCCTTCTTTACCAGTTTATCCTCCTGTACAGGAGCTGATTGATACCCTAACATTAGTTGTTTTATACTTTAAAAAAATTAACGTAGTTAACTATGTTAATTAGAAAAACAAAAAAGTGGGGTTTCTTATATAACCCGCCCCTTAGCAAGGATCGAACCCGGACCACTCGTGTAAAAACACCCCTTCTTTACCAGTTTATCCTCCTGTACAGGAGCTGATTGATACCCTAACATTAGTTGTTTTATACACTTCTTAAAATCCATCCGGGCACACACCTTTTATTTTATTTTTACGTTTTTAACACTTTTATAAAAACTAACATTTTTATAAACTCATATACATCAAACCTGATTTACTAAAAATATAAACTATAATTATTTCCGGTTTTATCTAATTATTATGAATTAAGTTACTTTTAATCTTATTAAATTCAATAAAAATAGTAAACTAATTTTATAAAACCTGAAAATTTTTATATAATTATTTTAACATCAGAATGATGTTCGAAAATATAAAATTGATATTTTTCCCAAAATTCGATTTTTAACCAATTTAATCCAATAATTACATAGTTTTATTTGTTTAATTAATTATTTAAAAATAGTTAATTTATCAGAAAAATTTTGTTTCAGCCTTTGGTCGTGGTGTTACAATACAAACATTACAAATAGTTATATTCTGTTTTTTTCAGGAGTTTTGGACTATTTGTATACTGTCTGGCTACTACCCTATAAAGAAAAGTTTGTTTCAGCCTGGACTAACACAAGCCCTAACTTTGGTCAACATACAACCAACAGAGTTGAAAACCAACATGCTAAGTTTAAGAGATACCTTAAGGGGCCAAACAACTCGCTCCATAGACTTGTGTGGCTTGTTGACAAAGTTGTAGAGTCACAACACATACAAATAAACCTCACTTTTCAGGAAAGCATGTCCACGAAAATGGGGGACCACATGATATCATTCTTTGATAACCTACATGGTAATGTTTCCCTGAAAGCATTAGATTTGTTGCTTGTGGAGAAGAAAAATATACGTACGTTGCTCGCAGCAGGGGGGACTTGTGGTCACCAGCTTTTTACGAGTTGTGGGTTGCCATGTGCTTGTCAGATGGAGTGGTGGGAAAATACAAGTAATAAAAACAGGTTTCAACTGCTTATTCTACTTCATATGAATACCCACCCCCCTCATTTCTAACTATTGTTTTTAAAATACAGATTGCAAAATTCCTCTTGCCGCCGTAGACAAATTCTGGACAAAACTAGATTTCAATGCTGAAGAACTTAAGGAAGATGATAATAATCTTCGGGAGGAAATGGACAGAGTCATGCAACAACTGAAGGCTCAACCACCGATAGTGTTAAAAAGTATGTTGTCGAAGATAAAGGAGGTGGTGAATCCAAGTATGAACCGCCTGAGGTACAACAAGATACTCAGGGGCGCCCAACCTCTAAAGCACAACAAAAAAAGAAGGAGGAGGTTGCGAGACGTAAAGATACCCAGTCCGAAGCAAAAGCCAAAAGAAGGACGAGGACGCTCAAAAGCTAGCAGTGCAACGCAGTCGTTCAAAGAAAAATAAGGCTAAAAAGACAGTTGAAATTATAGATGAAGATTTTCCACTGTTGGTGGGGGATAGGTACGTCAACAATCATTGACCTATATAATATCCTACGTATTTCCATACATACATTTTCCCTGATAAAGATTTTCCACAATATATTTTCCAATTACAGGTACAAAAACATGATCGATCGTTTTATGGACTGGCTTCTATCTATGTATCAGAGATACATAACACATATGGAAGATGCCCAGCCTGACGGTAACTGTGGGTTTCGATCGGTGGCTATGGGTTTGGGGTGGACCAGAATGCTTGGATGTGGGTCCGCCAAGAGCTGCTGGATGAGATGTTCATTAACAAAGCCCGGTGGTGGCCTATTCTTGACTCTTTTGATCCGGGATTTTACACTACAGTATATCGATCAATAAACTGGTTGCACGTGGAACCTGCACCAATGGCATGTTGGATGTTCTTGCCATACGCCAGATTGTTGGTGGCTCAAAAATTTGGTGTGGTTGTTCAACATTTAAGCAATGGTGTTTGTCAAACATACTTTCCCATGTTTGATGGTCCGGCGGAGGGCCGTTCTGTTCTTTCGATTGCCTATGTGGAAGATGGCCATTTCATCATGGTTAAGTTAACGGATGATGGTCCGATGCCTCCACCGAATGGACTATGGAATATGTATCGAAGTACTGAAGCTATGGAGTGGGAGACAATGTACATGTCTTGTCTTTCACAGGGTAAGAAGTTACTTCGTAGTAATAGAAGTGTTCGAAGAGACTTTATTAACTTGTTGTAGGCTCTCGTTGTAACACGTAAAACTGTTTAATCGTATTATTATGTGTTTATTTTTTTTAATTTACATTCTATTATCTTTTGAATATAGTGTAAGCAACATTTATTTTATAAAAATGTTAATTACATTGTTTTATAATGTAAACACACTTATTTACATCAATATTTTTATTAAAAAAAGGCATCATATGCAGCATATTGGGCAATGAGAGGTGTATACCGGCCTCTATATGCCGCTCATAGCACAATAAGCGGCTGCTGGTAAGCAATCTATAAGCCACGTATTGGCCAATGAGGAGTGTATACCAACACAAACAACTTTTCAGCTCACTAAAGAGGGAAAACTAGATCAAAATCAATTCAAACACACACACATCAAAACACCAAAAACACCAAAAACACATACAACTCTCTCCCGTATACCATTTCTATCCCGTATCGAACTATACGGTGCGAATTTTCACAAGAGGTTAGTAACATCTTCATCTTTCCTTTTTTGTTATTATTTTTTTACGGTTTTTTTTTTGTTTTTTATGAAATATTTTGGTTGTGGTGTTTGGCGGTAGAGGTGTTTGACGGTGGTGGTTGTTAGAGTGGTTTAGGTTAGGACGGTGGTGGTTGTTAGAGTGGTTGAGGTTAGGACGGTGGTGGTTGTATCTATGGGTTAGGGTTTGATGGTGGTTGTGGGTTGGCTGTGGTGGTTGTGGGTTGGCTGTGGTGTTTGTGGGTTGTCGTAATTTTATTAATATTTTGACAAAATATTAACTTTTAATTGTTGCAGATATGTCGTCAGATGAGGAACAACAGGCACCAAATGGTGGTTCGCTATTCAATCCGATGGCCGGGGGTAATTGTAAGCAGTACAAATTTTTAGACTCCCCCAGAGAAGTACGGAATACAGACGTTTTGCCAAGTTCCGGGGTATGAGAGTGAGGCAGCAGAGGGCGTTGTGTTAGGACGCGTTACGGGATTGTGGTGAGGAGCAGAGGGCCCGGGGTATAATCGGGGAAAATAACCCGTGGGATCGTATGTTTTTTTATGCGGCTGGGCCTTCTTATAGGCCTATGATGGTGGAGTTCCTCTCCACGTTTATCTATCGACCACGGCCTGCTGAGCAGCCTAACTCAGATATGGACGATCCGATGGTGGAACCACCCTCTGCTGAGGTAGCTTTTTGTTTATTCGGGGAGCGACAGAATATGTCGCTGCGTCAGTTTGCTTTGGCCACCGGATTCTACACTGATGAGGAGTTGGTTCAGGATATTTATACCACCGCGATCACATCTATGCTTGATGATCAGTTGCTTGCTTGGTGGCCCACCCTCTGTGATGTACCCTTCGGTCATAAGGCCCGTGTCTTGTTGATTCCTGACCCACTTGTTCGCTACATACACCGTTGCATTGCCACACCGATATCTGGGCGTGGCAAAAGCAACGAGTGGGTCACGAAAGCCGACCTGTCCTATCTTTACTGTATATTCACGGGGACGCCGTGCGCCCTCCATCGTTGCCTGGCGGAGTATTTCGCCTCATTTTCCCGACGTCAGAAACGTGGCGGATTGCACGGAGGGGCGTTCATCACGCGTATTGCCCAGCATTGCGGTCGGTATTTTCCATTCATCGGTGAGTTGCCACCGCCTGCCCCTTTCGAGTATTTGGGTATTAGGACGATGAGAGGGATGAACTTGGCGGTGAAATTTCCGGGCATTGGTTATCGGTTTGAATGATCAGATTTTCGTAGCCCAGCCGTTAGTACATCAACATCTGCTGGAGGCTACGGAGGTGGATATGCCTCATGTTGTTGATGAGCCTGTTGGAGAGGGTGACGTCGAGCCTGAGGTTGAGCAGGAGCATCCGCAGGAGCCGCCACAGCATCCTCGGCGCGTCTATCATGCGGTGAGGTTGCCTCAGTCCACTCAGCGTCTCCTCGAGAGGCTTGTGGTGGGTCAGACGGTTGTGATGGAGAGGATGGCGCTGCAGGATCGGCGGATGGACCGGATGGAGGATATGATGGAGTGGATAATGGCTAGCGAGGCTGATAGGCGTACCGAGGCGGGGTTTCCGGTTCGAGACCCGCCACAACCACGAGTGTATCCGGGTCCGGCTCGGAAGCCGGCCCGTCCGGCACGCAGGCAGGCCCTTCCGGCACGCAGGCAGGCCTGTCTGACACGCAGATGCAGTTGACATGTTATGATAGTGGTTCTGATCACAGTGACGAGGAAATGGCTTAGGAGTAGTATTTATCTGTTTCGTTTGGTTGTATTTTGGGTTTAATGTGGTTGTACGAATAAATATTTATTCATCTTTTGTTATTTATGTTTAGTTGTATGCCCGGTTGTTTTTGTATAAATGTTTAATCTTTTATCAGCATGTATTGATGGTAACATGTTTAATGTTTTATCAGCATCTATGTTGTATTTTGGGTTTAATGTGGTTGTACGAACAAATAGGTATTGGGATTATTATAACGAAGGGGTATATTGGTATTTTTAAAAAAATGCTAAGCATGTGCAGAAGGGGTATAAACGGTTATAAGAATTTCAGGGACTGGATTTGAAAATTAGAATTACAGTTAGTTTTTAATAACTGAGCAGGGACTGTTCTTGTGCAAAACAAACCTCAGGGACTGGATTTGAAAAATTAGAATTACACAAATAAAAAAGGGAGGGGTTCTTCTGTATCGGACCGGCCTCCCCAGGGTTTCGAACTCGCACATATCGCATAGAACACACAAGCCTTAACCAGTTTATCCTCCTGTACAGGAGCTGATAAACTAGTTATAGTATATCCTTTATACACTTAGATTTGAAAAAGTAGAATTACACAAATAAAAAAAGAGGGGTCCTTCTGTATCGGACTGGCCTCCCTAGGGTTTCGAACTCGCACATCTCGCATAGAACACACAAGCCTTAACCAGTTTATCCTCTTGTACAGGAGCTGATAAACTAGTTATAGTATATCCTTTATACACTTAGATTTGAAAAAGTAGAATTACACAAATAAAAAAAAGAGGGGTCCTTCTGTATCGGGCCGGCCTCCCCAGGGTTTCGAACTCGCACATCTCGCATAGAACACACAAGCCTTAACCAGTTTATCCTCCTGTACAGGAGCTGATAATTTGGTTATAGTATATCCTATAAGGTGCTCATTGAACCATACGGATCTCATTGAACACAAACACTTTCCCAACTTCAATAAAGGGGTTAAACTAGATCTAAAATTTGAAAACTCACACACTAAAACACCAAGAACACACACACAAACGCTCTGGACCACACGATTTTCACAAGACAAACTCTGGACCACACGATGAAGGTTAGTTTATATTCCAAATTTTATTGCTTAATCTTCAACCTTTTTTTATTTTTTGGTTTTATTTCCGCCGTTTGTGGTGGTGTTGGGTTTGACGGTGGTGTTGGGTTTGATGGTGGTGGGGGGTTGACTATGGTGGGGAATGACGGCGGTGGGGGATTGACTGTGGTGGGGAATGACGGCGGTGGTGATTGAAGACAGTGGTGGTGGTAGTGGTGGTGGTGGTGGTGGTGGCTGTGGTGGTGGCTGTGGTGGCTGTGGTGGTGGTGGTGGTGGTGGTGCTTGTTATGGTGGTGGTGGTTGTGGTCGTGGGGATTGACGGCTGTGGTGGTGATTGTTGTGGTGGTGGTTCGGCGGGTGTGGTGGTGGCTGTGGTGGTGGTGGTTGTTATGGTGGTGGTTAGGCGGGTGTGGTGGTGGCTGTGGTGGTAGTGGTGGTGGTGGTTAGGCGGGTGTGGTGGTGGCTGTGGTGGTAGTGGTAATGGTAGTGTTGTTGGTGGTGGTTAGGCGGGTGTGGTGGTGGCTGTG